>CAUZXS010002133.1:2500-27500 GCA_963585895.1 Sepioteuthis lessoniana
AAACTACTAATCTTGAGACTGATATGAGACAATAAGAAACATTATTTATATTAGGTTTTATTCTGTGACATTGTCTATATTTGAGCATTTTTCTCATTTAAGGAAAACATTTTTATGATGTTTTGTCTATTTCATTACTCTCTCTCTCTCTCTCTCACCCCCACACACCCAAAACACACACACAGTACAAACTTTTATCAACGCATATATCATTAACAAAAATTCTCTTGACTCTAGAAGCAATCATAAATTTACTACGCCCCTATAGGAATAAGCAACTAGTTATAACCCTAGTCAAAGAAACTATCATAGTGAATGTCTCGAAAATATATGATAGCCCTGATAAATATAAAAACTTAATCCTTTGAGCCTTTTAAATCTCCTAATCTATAACAATATTTAATAAACAACTAATTCCGAACAGACTCTAGTTGAGAGCAATTTCCCTTAGAAGCAAGACGACCAGTCAAGAAAACTCTGCTTTTATACCATATATCGAAATGACAAAAACAACAAAAATACTTAAAACTATTTATTTGTTAAAGGCATCAAATGACCGAAAATAACCAACGAGCAATAACCAACATTATACAAAGACACGCCACGCCCACAGAACAACTGAAACATCATATAAGTAAGTAAAGTTGGCGACCATAGTCGAGGGTAACCCGAAGGCTCCCTTTTCGATAGCTACTACACCAATGTGTAGGGGAGGGCGCTACTCCTTTCCTGGATTGCTCTACTTACCATTTTTTGAGTCTTTGGTATGACTCGACCTGGGATTGAACCCAGGTCTCCCGGGCCATTGGCGAACACACTAACCCCTAGGCCAATGTCCGGTACTTATCACCAACTTCACCAATTTTAAAACGTCAAATCTCAGTGTTAAAGATAATAAAAACTTCCCTAAATTCTACCCAAACCAAATACAGTTTACAAATTCACATGTTTATTTCTGGAGTATCTCCCGAACATCGTACACTCACCTTATACGGACATTGGTCTAACAACCATCACCGGTCCTCTCTACTTGCTTGAGTAGGCCTGTATCTGACAGAGTGATTATTATGTGTCAAACAGAACTAAACGGCGTACTTATGCTGGACTTAATTGCTTGAAAGAGAAGTGTTTTGAAATTGAAGTGCGTACTTATACTAAACTTAATTATTTGAAACGAAAATGTTTTTATGCTGAACTGAATTGTTTGAAATAGTACTGTTTGAATATTTAGCTGTGTGTAAACAAAACTAAACTTATACTAAACCGAATTGTTTTAATTAGAACTGTTGGACTAAACTGAATAGCGTGAAACAGAAATGTCTTTGACAATCTAACTGTATACTTATGCTTAACTGAAAAGTCTAAAATGGGACTGTTTATTTGTATAAAAATGGATTTGTCATTAGAAATACTACAAACATTATTTACATACCATAAAACCCTAACAAACAAAGAAACAAACATACAACCACCACCCTTTATCGTCGTATTACATATCATAACTCTTATACTAGTGTTATTAAACGACATATAACTGCAACACATTGTAAGGCCGTCTGGTTATGTGTAAAGGTTAGCAAGCTAGACTAGTAAACACTTACACAAGTCCCATTGGGTACCCCATTCATACGGCCTTGTGCCACGTCTTAGCAAACTGATTAGTAAATTAAAACCTCACAGACATCCATAACCCCAAAAAAATAATGATAAGGAATATAATGTAGGTGTGGGTAAAAGTAGTTAGCGGGGATCGATATACCTCTTGGTCACTCAAGCAAATATAGCAGAACGCGAAGATTGATATAGAAAAAAAAGACGGTCATTTCAATACTTTTCTTCAAGGTTTATCGCTGGCTCGAGAAAAGCAGGTTAATATTTTTTCCACTCAAAGGTTTGACTCCTCTTAGGATAAAACTTAGGCCCAATTTTCTTCAACGCCAGTCCATTCAATTCTGCCTTTCAAAAATGACTGGTCCCCTTACTTCCATCTGATGTGTTGGGGTGGGTAGAAACATAATCATTTCCGGTGGTTTCACGCTAGCGCAGAAGATTTGGAACCTCGACTTTTTTCCAAGTAATTTTTAATTACAACGTGTGTTTTGGCCAGCGTGTTCGGAAACTGTTTTTTTTTTATTCATCTATTTATTTATTTATTTTTCAATTTCAGTCTTCAATGAGCCGTTGAATTACGTTACAAAAATACATACTTGCAAATCCTCAAAGCCATCAGTATTAAGAATAAACAATCAAATTTAAAATAGAATTCATCACTCGAACAAACATATTAAACATCTTCAAGGAGGAAGTCCTCGTGGAGGTTAAATTCTTGACTGCAAACTTAAAGTTAACGAGTTTGAAAGATAGCTTAATATGGTAGGTCCAAGTTATGTAGAGAATTTATGGGGAAGGAGAGATAGAAGAAAATATAATGAGAACAAAATGTAGAAAGGGACCCTACCAAACGGTTCTCTGGCTTCTGAGGATTCAGGTCATAACAGTCGGTGTAGATCAACCAGTCACGGGTGAATGACTACAGTAATTAAAAATGACAAGAGAAACAACCGGAGGTCTCAAATATTTGGGGCAGGAGAGGAACCAATGGAAACTGATCTATCTTCTCTCTGACACTAGACAGAAGTAAAAGGACGATTCTGGTTTAAAAGAGAGTTGGCTTGAAGATATGACAAGGTATTGACGAGAGTGAATACTAGCCAGAACCATGTGAAGTTCGTCGAAAGTTGGGGTCCCATTTTGAAGTGAGCTCCGCCAAGGGGTTATACACCAGACGTGCTGCTTTGGAGACAAATAAGTAAGAACTGTAATAGTAAACTTGACAGAAATTTCAAGTTGTGTGGCTGCTCTCACTCTCCTCATGACCTGTTGTTTTCTTTTTCCAGCTAACACGGGCAACTCAGTTTACATTCGCTGTTTATCTCTCCCGACTTCTACCTCAAAAGTTTAGTCGCGAATAAACTTTTGTGTTTGGGAACTAAGTTTTTCTTGTGTTCGTCACCTTTTCCCTGTGGCGATGTTACAACAGGGTCCAACAATCACTTCAGCTTTAGTGATACACACATAAACCCCTTTGCTATGTGGTGGTACAAACGTCTATTTAGTGATGTTAGTGTACAGGACTCTATTCATGCTGTTAGGTTCACTTTTGGACTAATACTATAAAGAAAGGTATCAAGCTCCTCAAGCCCACACATTAAATGGGTTAATCAGCATCACCTCTATTTTTCTTTAATGGTGGCTTTGTTATAAAATAACCTACGGAGGTTGGTATACCAATAAAATAAAGAAAGCAAACATTCCTCAAAAATTAACATGCAAAACAATGCACCTGCACTAATCTTAAACCTACGTTTGTTTGTTGTTTAATGACTTATAAACCTTCCTGGGTAATTTAATGCCGAATCTATCCTTCTAGAAGAACAGTAGTTGACTATTTAACCCATCGCTGGGCAGATAAGGGGGTTCATACCTTTTCCCAATGGGTATTTGTCCAAAAGTGAAAGTAATTGAGTGACTGGAGTTTGGACTCGTTTACAACGATACCGCAATCCAGTGCTTTAACCACGAGAAAAAACGCCCTCGAAAACCTTTCCAACAAAATTAATATCACTTCGAAACTAAACAACAACAAACAATACCTTAAAAAAAGGGACGATCAACCGATATAAGTGAAAACAATTTAGAGCAGAACATTGGGTATCTCTATTATTTGATCCCTCGCGCACACAAACACACACACACGAAAAAAAAAAAAAAAAACAAGGAAAAAAGACAAAGAAAAAGGAAAAAATCATAAAAAATAGTAAGTTCCGTGGTCAATAATTATACTTGCATAAACGACACTCACACACACACACACATATATAATTTGTTGGCCTCGAGGGTGACCTGAATGCTCCTTTTTAAATAGCTATTGTACCGGGATTTAGGTGAAAGCGTTACTCCTTTCACTGGATTGCTACTCGTTCTCTTGATCCATCTTTTATAATGCTGAGTATTAAACAAGGAGGCATAAAGTACTTTTTGCCTCTTTAGTATGACTCGACGTAGGATTGAACCCCGGTCGCCCGGACTATTGACAGACACTTTAAGTACTATACCAGTTTTAACTTGTTATACTACGTCAAAAGATAGTTCTTTACAAAGATTCCTTCAGTCATCATAAACATTGAAAACTGTGTGAAAATTAAAAATGCTTCAATATTATTAATACCGGCGTCATCTATAGGAGATAACGGATAGGTAAAGTTTTATTTGATTATCTTAAAGTCTGAATCGCGTTTAGGTCATATCTTTACTCGTGGCTCAAACTGCTGGTTAGCAAGTTTGTCACGTTAACGAATAATTGCTTGTCTTAGGGGACAACTTTTTCTGTTTTTTGTCACACCATGATACATGTTCTAGACAACTTCTGTTGAGAGATGCTGATCAACACTGTTTCCACAGTTCGTACTGTACTTGATACTCGCTTGCTGTTATATTTCTGTGTTCCTATAATAAACTAATATACTCTTCCGGAATATCGAGCAAGTGTTCAATAAACGGTTTTGATTGGTTTATTTATTTTAACTACAGAGCAATCTGTATACGGTTAGTTTATGCCGAGATTTTGTCGAATAGCGATCATTGTATGGTTTTATTCATATTTGTTGAGTACTTGTTTCATAAGTTGCTTTCTTCGTTCATATCCTTATCGAATACAAATAATCTTAGATCTATTTGACCCATAGTTGAGATTCCAATAGGTCCTACAACTTCGTGTCGAAGTTGTCTTGGGAGTAATGACAGTACACTTCTCTAATATACAGAAGTGGTGCCTCATCAAATGCAGTTTAGTGTCATACACACTACACACCTTTTAGAAAGGCCATACCCCCTCTGCAGGGGATACAATCAGAGTATTCTATTACGTTCCTATGATAAAGTATTCTAAAATATATTGCTAGCATGCAACAGATAAGGTTGTTGTTTTTTGTATTTTTTTCATTCTCACGAAGAAAACTATTATCCCCACGTGTTTTGACACGGACACAATCAGTTCTTTCGTTCCTAGCTCCTCGTTTTTTAGCAAGCAGTAAATTTTTATAGGTAGTGTGTGCATAGTAGTATCAAAAGGATAGCTAAACAAGAAACTTAGAAGAATTTAAGTCAATACAATAGAAGAATCTGATGTTGAAAATAAAAGAGTTTTCATTCAAGTTAAATTTTAACGATAATTTTTCGTCGGTAAATAGCCCCTGTGGCAAATTTATCGCAGGTAAATATATTGTATTCTAATCATATAAGGTTTCCCTAAATCAAAACATTTATTTTTTTTATTAAATTCTTGAAAGTAATTATCAAATTCTGAATTTAATCACATGTCATTTACTTGCGATAAATATACCATACGATAAATTTATCATGTCGTGAAATAACCACATGGTGTCATTACCAACGATAAATTTACCGCAATTAATATACAGGACACGGTTAATTTTTCATGCTCATAACAGATTCAAAATTTTGGTGATTGTACGGTCTGAGGTCAGTAGGGCTAGCTCTCGGCGAGCGCCCCGGGGCCTGTTCTGGACTTCGGTCCGGAGCGTGGCTCTGGAAAAGGAACAATGGCAGACTTGGGGCCTTTAATTAGGCACCTAGTTTCGACTAGGCTACCTTCGGGTGGGCGAGCTGCATTTTTATCTCCTTTGTCCCCGTTATACGGCACTAGACCATGCGTCTAGTTTAAGCCGCAAACTGGCATACGTGCCCGGACCCACATTTGGGTTCGTGAAACTGCTTGCCTCGTCAAGCTCACATTGCACTAAGTGAGCCGATGAACAGCACAGACAAGCAGGGTTCGAGTCTCGGCTCGTTCCCGACCTCCCCTCCCCTTCATCCCCACTTTAATCGGCCTTCGGGCTTTTGACCTTGTGTCAAGTCGTGTCTGGTGGGAGGCAGCGACAAATATCCGGTCTGAGGTCAGTAGGCAAGGATCTTGTTTTTAAAGTATTTCAGTTTAGGGTGTTCGAAGCTTGGCAACTGTATTCCTTTATGGAATGTAGTTTATATTCTCTTTTTGGCATTAAACAATTTGCCATAAAGATAGGAATATGCTTTGAAAGTATATTCGTATGCTTTGTAATAATATATTCTGCACTAAATATTTTTGCCTTAAATTATACGTTGCCCTTTAATTTGGTTATTTGATTTGTTTTTGGTTCCTTGTTGGTTCATTTCTATTGATTTATTTTATTTTGCTTTTGGTTGTTTTCTTTTATCATATCATATTTACCAACCCCTCTGCTCGGGCAGGATATGACACAAGGTCAATTTTTTAAGCGGAGTTTAACAGGTTTGAATTCAGAGTTTTCCTTCACCTAGACTACTTGCATCACCAAGGCTGAAGAACCTAGTCTGTCATACTATTCACCCATAGCTGGAGGGAGAATAATTGGATTAATTCCTTTCCCAAAGGTATTAGTGCTATGTGAAATTCAATCAGTCTTGTCCAGGATTTGAACTCGTGTTGCCCTGTCCATTTTCTGCAAGGATAATCATTACACCATTTTCTTTTATTAAAATAGATTAGTTTCTTTAATTGTTATAGCACTGATACTCCCAAAAAAGTTTTTCATATAAAAAAAAAACAAAGTTCCACCTGAATATTTTAATGTATCTCTATTAATATGAGGTTAGAAATAGTATAAATATGTATTAATTGCAAATAGAAGGAACACTCTTTCTCTGAATGTAACAAACATTTCAAATTGTTTCAGAGTTTTATTTTTCCTTTGCGTTTTTCTATATCTTTCTATTTTTATACAACTTTTATTACTTTATTTGAGGAAAGTGCCGTTCAGTTTAAGAAAATTAACTTTTAGGCAAAAACTAAATGCATAACTTGTTTTACTTATACAATGCTAGAGTGGATAGAAATTCCACGTATTTTTATCATTAAGTGTCTATTTGACTCTGATAAGTAAATATAACACAATTACGGTATTCATATTGAATTCCATAAATAAATTTGATTATTTATTGAATCGTACTAAATCAATACTATTTGCAACTTAAAATGAATTATGTTTAATACATACATATATATGTATATATATACATATATGTGTGTGTGTATGTGTGTGTGTGTGTCAGTATCTGTGTATATGTGTGTGTGTGTGTGTGTGTGTGTGTGTGTGTGTGTGTGTGTGTGTGTCATTCTGTATAAAAGATATAAACTTCGGTTGCTGTATTAATTTCCAGTAAGCCAATATGGTCAAGGGAATAGTCAGGAGTGAACCAAAACATAGGGTGTTCGAGACTAGGGTAGCAAACAATAGAAGGTTACCGGGAGCAATGGCACTTCCAAAACAACCGAGTGAGGAGTGGGCCGCTAAATGGATTTGGTTGGTTGGTTGGTTGTTAGAGTTTTATGGAATATAAGCTTTTGTTGGTTTTTTAATGCCAAATACATTTTTATACAAATAATCTGTTCTATTTCAAACAAATGATTTTAGCATAAGTATAAAGTTTAATTGTCAAAAGAATTTCTGTTTCAATCTATTCGGTTTAGTCAAACAGATCTAATTCAAATAATACAGTTTAGTATATGTATAGGTTTTGTTTACACACAGTTAAATGTCAAAACAGTTCTATATTAAACAATTCAGTTTAGCGTAAATACAGTTTTTATGTTCTACTTCAAATAATTCAGTTTAGCATAAGAACGCAGTTTAAATGTAAGTACACAGTTTATTTGTAAAAAAAACATTTCTATATCAAGCTATTCAGTTTAATCAAACAGTCATAATTCAAACAATTCAGTTTAGCATCAGTATGCAGTTAGTTCTATTAAACCCATAGATAGGGCCCTATCAGGTGCTACCATTCCGTGCCAATGTGGATGAAGAAGTGCTCCACATTTCCCAAAACCCCAACATCACTTGGAATTCACCCACAGATTGTTTAGTGCCATATACAGGGAATTCATTGGGGGGTCTTATCCCGCTGCAGAGGTGCCATCGGTGTATTCCACAGCCCCAGAAAAATAGATTTGACTAGAATGACGTCCATAGTGAGATAAGGAGGAACAATTTCCGAATGCAATATTTCTAAGTTTCAAACGCCCTTGATCCCAGGTTTAAACAGAAGAGTGAATAAAAAGAAGAAAATTATTTTCTTCATTTTTTTAGGTGGAATGGGGGGGTCTGACACGTGGTTTATACTGTTCCGATAAAAACCTGTAGTCAATTAGTCTTGTTTTAAAAAGTGACACAACGAAGTGATCCAGTCGTTTAGTTGGCAAAATTGTGGCAACAGCGACAATTCTGTCACATTAATAAGTTTGTCTTCGTCAAAATAGATTCGGGTGTTATGTCCATTCTTTTCACAACTGATTCCCGTATATTGTGTCTCTGGTTTCAATTCAACTGAAACAAATTCCTTAGATTTAGAGTGTAAATTGTAATATAGTGAACCAGTGCTTAAATGAAGTGATCTCTGTGTGAAAATAAATAATTTAAAAAAATGGCCAGCAACCCGAAAAGACAGGACAACGTGACAAAGGTAAAAATTTGACGGGTTTCCTAAATGTAACAAAATATGCAATAAAGTTCTACTCTCTAACTAAAAAACAAACTTACGAGGAAAACGAAATTAATGTAGGGGTTGCCGAAATAATCAAAACACCATCAGTCTCAAAAACGCACCACCCACAATCACACACACACACACACACACACACACACACATATATATATATATATATATATATATATATATATATATATATATATCATCATCATCATCATCATCATATCGCGCTGGTAGCACGGATATCCCTAACCCTCTCTCGCCACTCCTCCCTATCGTTCATCGCCCTAGGTAGGTCTTCAGGACAACATCCTGTATCCTCACATAGCTGCTGAATGTATGTTCGTGATGGTCGTCCTGCTTTTGCACGGCCATGTGTGGGGGTCCACAAGAGTACATATCTTATGAGTTCGTCCCTACTTCTCCAGCAGTGTCCTGCATGTCTGGTTCGTCTAACTTGAATAGTTTTCGTGATAGGGGGCAGGTGGCCGTACAATTGGTGTCTTGTGGGGTGTTGCCGCCAGGACTTGTTTAAGATTGCACGTAGCATTCTTGTGTAATTGCCGTCTAGCTTCTTCTCCAGCCGTTTTGTAAGCGTCTGTGTAGTGCAGCCATATAGCAGTATCGATGTGACCGCTGCCTGGAAGAAACTGCGTTTCATTTTATCGGTTAGGTCTGATTTCCATATAATCGATAGCCTATTGTTAGCTGTCCATGCTTTCGTTAACCTCGTGTCGATGTCCTTTTCGGTTGATTCGACGCTGCTTCCTAGGTAAGTGAATTTGTCTACTAGTTTAAGAGGGGTTCCGTCTAGAGTGGAGATGTCCCCCGTTTGATTATAGCACATATATTCCGTTTTGTGTGCATCAACGTAGAGGCCTATGCTTGCTGCTGCTCGTTCCAAACTATGCAGTAGTGTTTCTGCTTGGTCGGGTGTATTTGGAAGTATTGCTATGTCATCGGCGTAGTCGGCGTCGGTAATTGTTGTTGCGGGGTACCTTCTGCTTCTTTTCTTCGTCAGTTCGAAGCCATTCTCTTTGATTTTGTCAATCGATGTTCGAAGTACGTAGTCTAGACAAATGATAAAGAGGTACGGAGCCAGCGTGTCCCCTTGTAGTACTCCTGCTACAATGTCGAAGTATTCTGTGTCTCAATATATATATATATATATATATATATATATATATATATATATATATATATATATATATATATATATATATATATATTTGTTGTCTAATATAAATACATAGATATAGACATGTTGAAAGAAAATTTGGGGGGTGTCCTCGTGGTGTAATGGTTAAAGCGATGGACTACGGAATCGTAGTACGCAAGTTCGTTCACCAGTCGCGCTATCACGTTCACTTTCGGGCAAATACCCTAGGGAAAGGTATGAATCCCCTTATCCTTCCAGCTATGGGTTAAATAGTACCACTACTGTTCTTCTAGGAGAATGGCTTTGGCATTAAATAACCTAAAAAGAGTTGATATGCCATTAAAAACAAAGAAACCAAACCAATAATTTTTTTTTTTTATTATTTATGTGTTCGTGTGCATGCGTGTTAGAGAGAGAGAGAAAGAGAGATTCATCAAGATATAAGTTATAGATCAGATCTAATATGAAGCGCCAATTCAGACCTTGTATACAATCACACAATATTTGCGCTGGAATATAAAGATAATATCATTATACATGCTCGATAGTGTCAAAAGTATTTGCATGCTGCTGTTCCTACCTATTCGACCCTTTCTTCGAACATCGAGCAACCAGACGTAGGGGAACAATTCAGAAAGATAGACACGATATCATTCAGATCACTGAGCATAAAATTCTATGTCTAATATATGAGAGAACAAAACAAAGCGATGCAAAGGTGAAAGACGATAAGCGAACGAGGCAAAATAAGTCATACCTTTGTGATTTACATAATCTGACTACTCTATTGAGACAAAAGTATTCGACTATGTAATCATTAATGGAATCCTATCACTGTATGTCACTTACGGCCGTCCATACATTATTATAGCCTATTTTCTTGTTTGTTTCTTTGTTATCAATGTTCAAGTCTTTGCCTTGTTCAGTAAACAGATCAAAAGATGATTATATTTGTAGCCCTCTAGCCCGTTCGCTTTTGACAAGATCATCTCTCAGTACAAACTCGTGTATACATCGATTTTGTGAGATTAAAAGCAAAGATTGGTCAGTCGGTTGGTTGGTTGGTTGTTTGGTTGGTAGGCTGGTTTTTCAGCATGTCAACTTTTGTCGGGTTATTTAATGCTGATGTATTTTTTGTAAGCAAATATATACTCTTAAGTAGTTATTCTTTATTGGTAAAAAATCATTTTTAATCATTCAAACGTCAAATGAACTATGTTAAATACAAGAAACTATATATATATATATATATATATATATATATATATGTACGAAGATGTATAATATATTTGTTGTCTAATATAAATATATAGAAATAGACATATTGAAAGAAAAATATTTTTTTTTATCTATGTGTACTTGTGCAAGCGTGTTAGAGAGAGAGAGAGAGAGAGAGAGATATTCATCAAGATTCATCAAGATAAATACAAGAAACTATTCTTAATGTAATAGTTTTCACTCATTAACGTGTTTCCAGATACTCATATGTAACGCACGTAGCCCAACGGCTTATATGCTTGACTTTGACATTTCAGTGAGCGGATTCAAATTCCAATTGCGTTAAAACGTTCTTCTCACAATGTGGTTTAATTTGTGTTTCTTAGTTTGGAATGTATAACATATAAACCTTTGCAGGTTATTTAATGCCTAAAATATCTTTATACAAATAGTTTTTTTTTCAAACAATTCACATTAGCATAAATACACTGTTTTATTGTCAAAAGAATTTCTATTTTAAACTATTCACTTTAGCCAAACAGTTCTAATTCAAACAATTCAGTTTAAGTGTAGTTTTTGTTCATACACAGTAAAATGTCAAAACAGTTCTATTTCAAACAATTCAGTTTAGCATAAATACGTTGTTGAAACGCAAAAACAGTCGCTTCTCAACCAACACAATTTAGTTCTATGTTACTCTTTAATAAGATCCTTTTAAGTGCTACCACACTGGGTCCGAGTAGACCTGGGAGCGATGGCAATGAAAGGTTACTCTGCATTCCTCATAGCTCCAGCATTACTGGAACCTCACCCTCAGATTGCTTAGAATTGTTACAGGACACTCGTTGGGAGGATCTTGCCCCTCTGCAGAAATGCAGTCGGTATATTCTATAGCCTCAGTCGACAGGACCACAGGGAGGGTTGAATGGTAACACAATTGTCTGATTTCAAGTATGGCTTTGGTTTTGAATATCCAATGAACATTGATATGCCATTAAACAAACTAATCAAGCATAATGCAATGAAACTGCAAACAATGTCACGTAACTTCTCATTTAATAATAATGTTCTGTCATAGAAGTCCGTTTAATGAATCCTATCTAAAACCATTAATATTTACTCATATATTGGGTTTCAAACATTTCTTTCTTGACACAGAAGGCAAATCTTTGCTCACTCGGTAGGGGTTGTCGAAGACACCGACTGTGTCTCTGCAGAGGGATAAGACCCCACCAAACAATGTCCTAGATATGATGGCCCATCCACCTATGGCGGTAGAATACACCGACTGCATCTCTGCAGATGAGTAAAACCTCACAAAAATGTCCTGGATATGATGGCCCAGTCGGCTGGGGCGGGAGAATACACCAACTATATCTCTGCAGAGGGGCACACCCCTTCAATGAATATCCTGATATGACACAAAACAATCTAAAGGCTAGGTTCCAGTAATGCCTGAGCTTTGGGTAAAACGGAACCCTGTTTATTGCCATCGCTCCCAGGGTTGACTCTAGCCCAGAGGGATAGTAGTTGATAAGGTCCTACCTAGGGTTCAAATAGAATTAAAATGTGTACTTATGCTACCCTGAATTGCATGAAATGGATCTGTTTTAGCATTTAAACTGCGTACTTACGCTTAACTGAATTGGTTGAAATAGAACTCTTTTGACAGCTAAACTGGGTCCTTATGCTAAACTGAATTTTTTAAAACAGAACTCCTCTTTACGTTGAAAAAGTACTTACGCTAAACTGAATTGTTTGAAATACAACTACTTTGACATTTAAATGAATGTTAACAAAATCTACACTAATAATAAGCTGAATTGTTGAATTAGAATTGTTTGACTGAACTGATTAGCTTGAAATAGAAATGTTTTTGACTGTTGAACTTACGCTAAACTGAATTGTTTGAAATAGAAATGATTATTTGTATAAAAATAGATTTGGCATTAAATAACCTACAAGCGCTGATATGCCATAAACAACGAACCAATTAAATGCCCAAACAACCAACCAATCAAATGAGGGCAAGTCATGGAAAGTCATCACACACATACACCCACCCCCATATATATATATATATATATATATTTTTTTTCATTAAGAAAAAAAAAAAATCGGTCACATTAGGATTATAAATTTATTTCCATCCTGTTTTGTGTTTTTGATAAAATCAAAAAACACGAAAAAAAAAAATTAACAGGACTTCTTTTTTTCGTGTATTTTTATTTTATTTTATCAAAAACACTAAAAGGGATGGAAATACATTTATAATCCTAATGTGACCGGTTTGTTGTTTTTTCTTAATGAAATTATTGCTTTCTAATGTCTGTTATATTGAGCTCTTTACCAGGAAAATTTAAATGTTCACTTTTGAATAGTTTTCCTGTCCTGATGGAATTACTCCCAACTCCGATTTAACTGGACCGAATAATACTTATATATATATATATATATATATATAGAGAGAGAGAGGGGGGGGAGAGAGAGGGGTGAATGAGAGAAATCGAAAAACAAATTAATCCAAAACTGAAGAATTTATTAGAATGAAAGTTGACGCTAAAACCTTAATATTTTAATGAACCTTAATCAGGATTTTAAAATGGTGAAGCAAGTGTAGATAGAAAAACGATAGATGTTTTATGAAGTAAAAAATAATAGCAGGAGAAGTATATACAAAGGATTATCTTATAACCGCTCATTCATTCAATAGGCGTTCTTTTACGGAAATCTATCACGTGAATGGCACGGGTAATGATGTTAACCAATGATATTATACTTCAATATATATATATATATATATATATATATATATATATGATACAGTACATCATTAATATATATATATATATATATATTTATATATATATATATATATATATATGTATATATATTCATGTGTCAATGTATGTTTCTGTGCGTTTATCTGAGTTTGTATCCCTCCCTCACTCTGACTTTCTCCCACTCTCTCTCTCTCTCTCCCTCTCTCTCAGCACGAGTTTATGTCTCTCTATGTGTATGTATTTGCGCGTGCGTGCCTGGGTGTTCTTAATTGTCCTTCCGGACTTGTTCGTAGTTTTAATAATCTGACGTGACCAACTTGTTCGAATAAGAATCGGATTAGTTTTAGAAATGTTAAGGTCATATAATTTGCCCATATAGTTAATCACTTAAAAGTCCTCGTCTGTTCTGTTTGTTTGTTTTTTTTTTTTGTTTGTTTGTTTGTTTATATCGTTTTTTTTTTTTTTTCGGCAGTAATCTAACATAACGGGTATTTTTCGGAAACTTTTACGATGGACAACTATATGAATAACATAGCAAACTGAAACCGTCGCTATTTCAACAATGCAATATTATTAGCACAAGGAATAACTTGCTAATTATCATAATTTTTAAAATCCCGATTAAGAGTTTTCGTGAAACCAATCTACTTCCATTAACATGTATTTCAGTCTCTAAGAATTTAGAAAATAATGCATTCATCTTATATTATACTATAATTTACTAGATTATTGCTCTGTTAACGTGGAAATTCAGGAAAACTCAACTTAAACCACAGCAATATATATATATATATATATATATATATATATATATATATATGTATATATATATGGTACGGAAGGAGAATATGAAATGATTTCAAAACATTTTTAATCTAATTGGTCCAATGTTTAAAAATACATGATACATCTAAAGTTTCCTGATTATATATATATATATATATATAAGAGGCATATGGTTCTTACTAACTCTCTTGGTGAGTTAATGTAGGACGAAATGTTGCATTATGGTTAAATAGTGCTCAATATCAATGATAGAGAATGCTTATATATATATATATATATATATATATATATGTGTGTGTGTGTGTGTGTGTGTGTGTGTGTGTGTGTGTGTGTGTCTTCGTGGTGTATATGTTAACATCGTAGGAAATAGAACTGGTTAACAACAGAGTTCAATACTTAGACAAAGCTGCTTGCATTTCATATTTTGCGAATACCCTTGGGAAAGGTATGAGTCCCAAACTGTTCTCCCTTCAAATATGGTGTAATAGGTAGCCACACTGAGCTCTTTAAGCTTTGAGTGGTAATCGATCGAAAAGAAATACTGAATTCAAACCTTGTAAACTCCGCTTAAACATTCTCCATGTGACGCGTTCTGACGATCATTAAAGACTGGAAGTATATATATATATGTGTGTGTGTGTGTGTGTGTGTGTGTGTGTGTGTGTGTGTGTGTGATGGATCCTTCTATGGATTTTAATAGCGTTCGTTACCTCTGATGTCTGTCGTGTATAAAATGTTAAACCAGTGTAAATTTTGTATATACGTCAGCAAACAGCACTTGAAATCGAGGTAGTAGATGAAGTAGTTATCATGTATGATCGCCCATTTTACCTTTTGGCTGAATACTTCGAGATGTTGGTGATGGATTTTGTCAATTTTGAAGGCTTTGATGCATTTTACTCACAAAACATGGCAAATTCAAATCAGCTAATACAGTAATTTCTTGCTTGTTTCTTTACCTTATATATGGTCTTCCAACTTCGTTGCATTTTACTCTCAAAACGTTGCTAATTCAAGCAAATAATATGCCAAGTTCTTGCTTGTCTTTCTACCTGAAATATGGTCTTCAAACATTGTTGCATTTTACTTTTAAAACGTTGCTAATTCAAGCAACTAATATATTAATTTAATTGGAGGTGCCCGTGGTGTAATGATTATCGTCGTAGGAAATAGACACGGCGACACGAGTTCAAATTCTGGACGTGACTGATCGCATTTCACATAACACTAATACCTTTGGGAAAGGTATGAATCCAATTATTCTCCCTCCAGCTATGGGCAAATAGTAGGACAGACTAGGTTCTTCAGCCTTGGTGAGGCAACTAGTCTAGGAGAAGCAAAACTCTGAATTCAGACCTGTTAAATTCCACTTAAAAATTGACCTTGTGTCATATCCTGCCCGAGCGGAGGGGTTGGTAAATATGGATATATAAATTTCTAGCTTGGTTCTCTACCTGAGATATGGTCTTCCAATTTTTTTTCATTTATTAAGATAGATATTAATGAGGATATCTGGAATTTGGATGAGACATCCAGTTCATCTCAGTCGTGATGGTATGAGGAAGGTTTCTATGCTGCCAATGTTACAGTTTGTAAAAGGATCTGAGCTTCAGATTCCTTCTCGTCATGTGCATCTGTCAAATAAGTAAAGACATCTCTTTTAAAAAGGCATAATGTTGGTTAATTTGAGACAGATAGGGTGACCGAATCTCCCATCCGTTGTTAATGACAGCCTCATGAACTTGTGGGGTTTGTGGATGAAGGTCACGGGGAAAGGGCAAGGCTGGGTTGCCGTTTGAATATCTGACTCCATATTTTGGTTATATTATTTTATGTTACCCCCACGTTGGTTAGTCGGTGTAACGCCTTAACCAAGAAAGTCCCAAAAGAATTATACAAATGAAAAGACAGCAACAGATAAGAGACGAAGGCGTTTCTTTCATACTTTCCTTTATTTACTTGGTTCAACAAGCATTCAATGTATGAGGGAGTTTTTCCTGAATACATCGAAACGGTGAATCCTCCAGTTAAGGTGTCAAAAATACGTTAATCGTTTTCATATATGTATGTGTCTGCATTTGGTATTTCGGGCTTCCATAAGGATTAGCTTCCTTTTGGACGTTTGACAAAGTCCGGTAAGTGTTAGTTTATAGTTCAGTTGTGGGTCTTGTATATCTCAGCATAATGTTAACTGAGAGAGGGCTGCTACTGGGTGAAAGGGGCAAACCAACGCAACGTCCAAAGACGTATGCGTGGTGCCCAGACACCAGAAAGCAACGATGTTATCAAAACGCTGGTCACTGCCTGAAAGAGCGAGAATAGCTGATCTCCTTTGTCAAGAGGATGCCTTTTTTCTTTCACGCATGTGTCATCCCTTTTTCCTGTAAGTGACCTCCGGAAGTTTCTGCAAATTGAATAGTTTTTTTTTTTTATTTTAATTTTAATTTTTTCAAATTTATTTATTCGTTCCCTACCAACTCTAGTCAAAGGTCAATGCCCCATTAATTCCATAGACGATCATGGAGTTTTCTGAAAGTACTAATAGCTTTATCAATTTGGTTAACAATCTTGTTATTTCCAGGAATTACCTAATGACGTAGTGCCTACCATTCTGGACTGTGACAACCTAATAAGCCAGTGTGAACTTCAGTCACTCTACTGTGCTCGCTTTTGGACTAATTCCTAGGAAAACTGTATGAATCTTTTAGCTCCCGTCTAAGATACTGGTATAGTAGTAAAACTACTACTTTTGTCGAAGGATGGGTTTGGTCTTAAATTACCCATGAAAGTTGATAGGCTATTCAACAAAGAAATCCAACCAAAACAAATTATGACATCCCCAGATTCATCTTGCTTCTCAAATATGATAATTGACAATCTCGATATATACGAATTCATCTACCATATTTGAGGTTTCTTTTTCCCATTGATGTTAACGGAGAAGTTTAGAAATTGTAGTAGAAATTATTGCAGTTTTACATCTCTTATATGTTTGGGACTGAACCTTCTATGATGAATGATTGTCTCGTTTTAATATTGTTAGTAAACCCGATAGCAATTCTCCCCCGGGAAAAACGATCTACTTCATCATGTGTCTCACATATAAATGTAAGAACGAGAATGCCATAATCTGTGAATAATAAGAAGTCATGGATGATCTTTGTTATAATGAAAGGTTCAGCTTTGAATCGTTGATGAGTAATGAGACTGTCAGTATTAGAAATGTGTAATTCTATTCCAGCATCAAGATCACTGTAAGGTATAATGGATGGAGTCCCTGCGTATTGAATTGGTTTGGTTTGGATTGATGGCATATCAACCATTATAGGTTATTTAATGCCAAATACATTTTATGCATATAAACAGTTCTATTTCAAACAATTAATTTTAGCATAAGTTCACAGTTTAGATGCCAAAACAGTTTTATTTAAAACAATTCAGTCTAGCATAAATGCGCAGTTTAAATGCCCAAGCAGTTTTATTTCAAACGGTTCAGTTTAGCATACTTATGTTGTTTAAATGTCAAAACAGTTGCATTTCAAACAATTCAGCTCAGCATAAGTACAGAGTTTAGATGTCAAACAGTTCTGTTTCAAAAAATTAACTTTAGCATGTGTACAGTGTTTAGTTCTATTTGATCCATAGATAGGACCATATCAGTTGATTCCATTCTGGGCCAGGGTAAACCTAGGAACGATGGTAATAAAGGGGTACTCTATATTCCCCAAAGCCCCAACATTACTAAAGCCTCGCCATCATTGTTTTGTGTCATAATTAGGACACTTCTCTGCAGAGATGCAGTCGGTGTATTCTGCAGACCCAGCCGACGGCCAACTGTGGCGTAGTGAGATCGAATTTAAGTAACGTTCTTATCCTCCTACGTATGATTTGTTATATAATAACGGATGTGGCATCGAATAACATACGAAGTTGGATTTTCCATTAAAAAATGAAACTATAGCAAACCCAAAGTATAATGATGCATGAACGAAAAACCGTAACTGAATCGAATTGCGACAATGACAAAAAACCTTGTTTTGTATCAGTAGAAACATCGAAAATGTGTGAAAATTCACCATTCGATAAAACCGAAGCTTTTATTTCCTGATGAAACGAAATATTTTAGCATTTCGTCAATAATTCCTGGTTTTTTGAAGACCTTCCTGATAGTATGACGTTTGACAGTGTTCAAAACATGGGTTAGATCAAGAAAAAACTTGTATAGTATTTTCTATATAATTCAAGTTTTTTTTCTGCAAAAAATATGTGAGAATGTCTTGTGTATAATATCATAACCTACTCAGGGAAAAATCATTCATGACGTGCTTATGATCCTGTTAAGAATAAATTTTGCCTAGATATTCCTTACAATACTAAGACGAGAAATGCCCTGCGAGTTAACACAGATATGCATATGTCTTTTTTCCCCAAAATTACTTAATTAAGGCTTCTATGAAATCCTGAGAAACTTATCCACTTTCCAAATTGCTTTGAAAAAATCTAGTTATCTTTTGATCAACTTCGTATTACTGCCTTGCTAAAAGAATACTTGTAGTATATCATATTTGCCTGGGACCTGTCCAAAATACATTTTCCTGATAACATTTTGAACCTATTTTAAATATGTTTGAAGGGAAAAACAAAAGGACGTAGGGTGTTTCAAATGTGAGAAATAATATAAATAATGACATGGTTGAAGTTTCAAACGCCGTCAGAATCCTCCCTCAAGCTTGATGGAATATCAATCGTTTAATTGAAAAAGGTTTGACCATTAGGAGAAAAGATAGATGATCCATTTTTTTTCAGATTAAACACGCTTTTAAGGCTTTGAAGTCGTACTTGTCTGTCGATTCTTGGAGTTCGGTTACCTTCATTCACCACGAAGACTTTTATTCACTTGGACAAAGTTTGGTACTAAATTGTACTTGCTTTTTAGTGGTAAGTTGTTGTTTTTGATCCGATTTGTTGCAAATTTTACATTCTATTGTGTAGTTTCTGGACTGTCATGAGACCAAACTTATAATCTTTTAATAAGGCGGCCGAGCTTCTTTTAAGGAGGTGTCGAAAGTGATGAGGCAGTGTCACTAGTAATCAGCTCTGTATCAAGTGCTGAGTCAAGATGGTGAAATGTAACCTCCAAGACAACTAGTATATATATATATATATATATATCACTTGAATAATAATGACTCTCTATATCCAAAGAAAATATACTCAATTTACGACAATTCAATCCAAAATATACCTGCAAAGCAAAATATATTTTTTGTTTGAAAAACAGGAAATAGTAATGGAAATGGAATAATGTTTTTAAATTTCTTGTTTTTTTAAACATATATATATATATATATATATATATATATATATATATATATATATATATATGTATTCGTGTGCATAATTTATTTATATATATATATATATATATAGGTCTTTACAAACACCTCCTCCTATGAACCACAAGGAGACTGACAAAACTCATTGAAAAGATAGATGGTAACTACTCAAGTATACTGCCAGCTACACTGAATTAATCCGAGAAGCAACACGCCAAAAAACAACAGCTATATGGCCACTTACCTCCCATCTCAAAACTATCCTACTAGGAAGAAGAAGACATGCAGGACACTGCTGGAGGAGCAAGGACTAACTCATAAGTGACGTTCTCCTATGGACTCCTTGATATGGACGTGCCAGTGTTGTTGACCAACTAACAAGAATTTACAGACAACAGCTTCGTACAGATACGAGAGACTTCCCGAGAGCGATGGATGATAGTGACAGATGGAGGGAGACAAAAAAATTCCTTGATGGCAGCACGATTTGATAAGGACAATATATATATATATATATATATATATATATATTGTCATCCACAGACAGACTATTTTGTTGTATCACAACTCTTCAGTGTGTCTAGACAGGCTATATATATATATATATATATATATATATACAAATTTCATTAAACATAAAAGACATATTATGTCTACATATTTCTTCTTGATCCGTTCGAAAGACTAAGGATACATACAACTATGGACTATACCTAAATCAATTCCTCCCGAATACGATAAAAGTAATACGGGAATTCGAACGGATTCAGAAGAAAATATGTAGACATAAAATGTCTATTATGTTTAATGAAATTTGTATTAACGAAGAGATGCTGCCAATATATATATATATATATATATATATATATATATATATATATATATATATTGTCATCCACAGACAGACTTTTTTATTGTATCACAAGTCTTCAGTGTGGCTAGACAGGCTATATATATATATATATTACAAATAATGATTACTTTTATTACAAAATTCTCATAGCCTAGCAATTATGATTTTTGAGAAATGGACTAAGTAACTTGAGTTCATCTGGTAAATGAAGGTGTTTGCATTTCATATAGAGCTATACTCATGGGAAATGTACGCACTAAAATATTCACCCACTCTTGCTAAATAGTAGGACAAACTTAGCTCTTTAAATTGGTATAGCAGCCAATCAATAAAAGGAAAACTTGACCTCATGTTATATCCTGATCGTGATGGTGGGTTAGGTTAATACACGTATTCATTAAAATACTTATTACATTTGCTTGATAATAACGAATTTCTTTTTCAATTTTATACGCGTAGCAATAACGGTTACCGATAGACGTAAACAGATGTAAACAGACGTAAAAGCAGAAAAAGTACAAATATAAAATACATTTGCGAATAACCTGAGAAAATATCGATGTTAAAATAATGTTCATATTTACATTATGCACAATTTCTGTATTACTTAGCATCAAACGTGTAAGTTAAACGTATTACATGGCAAAGTGCGATAATATTAAGCTAACAAAATTATAAATGAATAATATATATAAAAAATATGAAGCTATAGAAATTGAATAAATTTGTACCAGACTAAAGTTATAAATAATGTATAAAAGATCGAAAGTATTTATATTAAAATCTGTTAGTATAAAACGTAGTTTCGATTGCATGATTATTAATTCCAAATATATTATACTTTATTCATTTTTTTCATAGTAAGTGACAAATTTATACTTCAAGCGTATTAATAAGAAAAATACAGTTGTAAAATAAAGGAAATATAAATGTGGGTTTTAGAGCTTGCATGCTTGCTTATTGTTTTATGGCATATCAACACTTAAGCGTTATTCAATACCAAAGCATATATATATATATATATATATATATATATATATATATATATATATATATTATCATACAACGTGTGAAAGCACGTGCGATACACCATCCTCATCAGCCGGCAGGGTGATAACACAGTTTCGGTAGCTCAAGGCGGTGCTGGCACTCCTGGCGCTACCAAGCAGCTTTTGCCACCGGACAGGGTATTTAAAAATATATATATATATATCTATATATACACCAGATCAACTAAAGCAGACATTACATTGTACGTTCGTTCATCTTCATTTTAGTGCAGTTTCTGATATATATATATATATATATATATATATATATATATATATATATATGTATTGATTCCGACCGGTAACAAAAAAAAAAACAGAAGTCGGCGATATGGGGAGGAAACTCTTCACCCCTTTTCCACTCTCCCTCCTGTGTCCATTCTAGCTGTATTAATTATATCCATTAGATCTGAAGAAGTCCTGTTATTTTTAGTGTTATTGATTCATATTGATACTCATAACAGGATGGAAATAAATTCATAATCCTTATGTGACCGGTTTTTGTTTTTCTTAAAGGAATTATTGCTCTGAGATGTCAGTTACATTGAGGTGTTTACCAGGAAAATTTAAATATTCATAATTGAATGATTTTTTTGTCCTGGCGGAATTATTCCCAACTCTGGTTTAACTGGACTGAATAATAAATATATATAGTCATCCACAGACACACTGTTTCGTTGTATCACAAAACTTTTGTGTGGCTAAACAGGCTAGATTCTAGAAGCTAGGATCGAAACCTGGCTGACTGAAACACCAATCCAAGATTCTACCACTCAGCCACGAGGAAACCAGCAAAATCGACGGAAATTTAAACACTTATGTATCACATTTGTTTTGTTTACATATATCCACTTAACGGCTACCGAGAACTCAATTCATTTGAAGAGCATTCAATATATATATATATATATATATATATATATATATATATATATATATATATATATATATATATATATATATATATATATATATATATATTAAATGAATAGTTTATAGTTAACATTAATTTTCAGCAATTTGTAAGAGCTCATTTGTGTGTTCATAGTTTAACGGTTTCTAGTATTTCAATCCAAAACAAATAACTATTTTTGAAATTGATCATTTTGTGCGCATACCTATCTAACACTAAAAATTTCAGGTAATGCTAATTAAGTTTATGTAGGATTAAATAGTTTAAAGTATAACTATTTAACATAGCGGAAAACCTAAGAAGATGTCAATATTTTAAAATAATATTCATATTTACTTTATGCACTATTTCTGTATTAATTAGCATCAAATGAGTTCGTTAAACGTATTACATGGCAAAGTGCAATAATGATAAGTATAATTGGTAAGTGATGTTCTCCTATTGAACACTGGAAAACGCCAGGCCATGATGGAATACGTCGGTTCTGGTACAAGAAATTCAACTTCATTCACGACAGACTAGCACTAGAAATGAACAGATGCTTTCAAAGAGCACAAGTATCTGGCTGGAGGACCAAAGAAAAGACCACATTGATCCAAAAGGACCCAAGCCAAGGAACTGCTCCAAACAATTACAGACTTATGACATCCCTATTCATGAAGCATTTCTATCCAAAACGAATGATTTTCAGACGGGTGTAATAATAATAATAATAATAATGTCGCACTGGTAGCACGGATATCCCTGACCCTCTCTCGCCACTCCTCCCTATCTTTCATCGCCCTAGACAGGTCTTCAGGACAACATCTCGTATCCTCACATAGCTGCTGAATGTATGTGAATGCTGCGTGCAATCTTGAACAAGTCCTGGCGGCAACACCGCACAAGACACCAACTGTATGGCCACCTGCCTCCAATCAGGAAAACTATTCAAGTTAGACGAACCAGACATGCACGACACTGCTGGAGAAGCAGGGACGAACTCATAAGAGATGTACTCTTATGGACCGACACACGTGGCCGTGCAAAAGCAGGACGACCAGCACGAACATATAATAATAATAATAATAATAACAGAGAGAAACCATGAGCTAATGCTGGTGTAAAAAAAAACTTTCAAAAGATAATAATGATAATATGACAAGAGAACTAGAAGGATTCAAAGAAGACCTGAAAGCGGAAATACACATCGATCTACTCAAAAAGACCACAAAAAATATCAGTATGGAAAACGCCAGGCCCTGATAGAATACATGGGTTCTGGTTCAAGATATTTACCTTCATTCACAACAAACTAGCACTAGCATTGAACAGATGCTTAGAAGAACAAGTACCTGACTGGATGACTAAAGGAAAGACCACATTGATCCAAAAGGACCCAAGCAAAGGAACTGCTCCAAACAATTACAGACCTATAACTTGCCTATCCATGATGTGGAAAGTATTAACAGCACAAATATGGGAAGGGATTTACTACACGCTAACGAGCCGCGGATTGTTCCTTGAGGAACATAAAAGATGCCGGAAAGGATCCAGAGGCACTCCAGAGTAACTTTACATTGATCAACACATCCTAAATGAGAGCAAGACCAGAAGGAAAAAAAAAACTAGCAATGGCCCGGATTGACAACAAAAAGGCATATGATATGGTTCCGCAAAGCTGGATAATAAACTGCCTCAAAATGTACAAAATATCACATGAAGTCATAAACTTCATCGAAAAAAACATGCAAAACTGGAGAGTGAAATTGACAATAGGAGGAAAAAGCTTAGCTGAAACAAAGATCCAAAGAGATATTTTTCAAGATGCACTATCACCCTTACTATTCATAATAGCCCTGATGCCACTTAACCCCATAATCAGAAAATACTCAGCCGAATACAAACTTAGTAGATCGCAAGAAAAGATCAATCACCCAATGTACATGGATGACATCAAACTATTTGCAAAAAATGAAAAAGAACTCTTAACACGCAGTTAAAACATACAGTGAAGACATTGGAATGGAATTTAGCATAGAAAAATGTGCCATGCCTGTAATGAAAAGTGGCAAACGACATAGGAAAGATTGAAAATCTCTAAAAATTTTGGACTATGTTGCAGCACAAAAATAAATGCCCCCTAAATATAGTTGTAAACAAAACAAATGTGATAAATAAGGGTTTAAAATGCCTTCGCTTACGTTTGTTTCCTCGTGGCTGTTTGGTAGAATTTTGGATTGGCGTTTTAGTCCACCGGGTTTCGTTCCCAGCTTCGAGAATCTAGCGTACCTAGCCACATTAAAGAGTTGTGATATAACGAAACCATCTGTCTGTG
>CAUZXS010002133.1:32500-92500 GCA_963585895.1 Sepioteuthis lessoniana
ATGATGGGTTTTGAGATGAGAAACAAGCACCTGTAGAGCAGCTGTCTTGTGGAGTGATGCTTCTAGCATTTGTTCAAAACAGTTGGTGTAGTTCCTATCTATTTTTTCTCCAAGCGTTTTGTTAAGTCCGAGCATTGCAGCCATACAGTTGTTCTCACATAGCTATTACTTTTTAGAATTTCCACTTTGTCTATAACCCAGTCGGCTGGGGTTGTAGAATACACTGACTGGATTTCTTCTGTCTTTGATAAAACCCTAAGCAATCTGATTGTGAGGATCCAGTAATGTAGGAACTTTGGGGAATGTTGAGTACCCCTTCATTGCTATCGCTTCTAAGTCCACTATGACCCAGACTTGTAGCACTTGATGGACCCTTATCTATCGGTCGATCAGAATTGTGTTATATTTAAAGAGAGCGATTACTCCATATAAATGACAGGCTAAACTTAATTGTTAGATATAGAACTGTTTGATTATTTACCTATGTGTATCAACAAAATGTATTAACAAATCATTTATTTAACATATAGTGCGTCTCCGTATACACGAAACCCATCTGACTGTTAATAACTCTCGTACGAATACTGTTGTATTCTTTTTTGTTTCAGACTTGAAAATCGTTTACTATAACCACAATTAATCCTCGATCAAAATGCCTTGAACAAGAGAGGAAAAATATTTTGCGTCACTTATTATTTGGAGATAAAAATCATTCGAAACAGTCTCAAAATAAATGCAACTCATTAATGTAATTATGATTTATTACTGAGACAAGAAACAAAAAAGAAGATTGCATGTCCTGAAAGCTGATATAATACCAATTACAAAACATTGATTTCATATCCCTAGCTCAAAGGAAACATTTTATTTACTGGACCTGTTCCAAATGACCGCCATTGCGCTTGTCTTAATAGTAATAAATCATTATTATATAAATGGGGTTTCATCTTGTTTGGAATCCACTGTACGTATAAAAAAAGAATTGGGCATTAAATAACCAACAATGGTTGATATACCATAAAACCAAACGAAACCAAATCATTTTATCTAATCGGAGAGATCAGATTTCGAAATGTTCGAAAATTTTTTGATAGCATTCGATATAACTCCTACGTGCATGTTAACATAGCTTTCAGGAGGTGCCCGTGGTGTAATGGTTATCGTCGTAGGAAATGGACACGGCGACACGAGTTCAATCCAGGACGAGGCTGATTGCATTTCACATTGCACTAATACCCTTGGGAAAGGTATGAATCCAATAATTATCCCTCCAGCTATGGGTAAATAGTAGGGCAGACAAGGTTCTTCAGCCTTGGTGAGGCAGCTAGTCTAGGAGAAGGAAAACTCTGCATTCAAACCTGTTAAACTCCGCTTAAAAATTGACCCTGTGTCATATCCTGCCCGAGCGAAGGGGTTGGTAAATATGGTTAACATAGCTTTCTGTAAATGGGATATTGTTACTGAGTGATATGAAATAAGTTAATAATTTCAGAGACTTGAGCTCTGATTTTATATAATCTAACCAAATTAAGCAACAGAGAATAATTATGATTCTTCATGCAAAAATAAATAAATAAAACTTGACATAATTTATTTATTTTAATCAATGATGCTTATTAAACATTTGTAACAACGAACATACTGGAATTTGTAATAAAAAGAATGAAATAGAAATCGAAAAAAGGTGGAAAGGTTTCCTTAATTTGTCAAATATTCTGTATCAAATATTATTGACACTGACGTCATTAAGCAAGAAAACTTTCACACATTTATTCCTTAAGAATCATATGTCAAGCAAGGCCGTAATGCCGAACCTTTTTTTTTAGTTTTAAGAATCAATATTTATTTACACTTAGCATGACAGTGGCTTTCTGCAAGGTGACAACCATCGATTACTCCTCTCGCAACTGCTTAACCTTGGAGAAACAATTCGCTTGTCACATTATGGAGAAAACCTGTTTATCTTCTCTTTTCTTTTTTTTTTTTTTAACAGCGATTCTTTTATCAAATTATGTTTATTGGACTAACTGAACTTCACCAATGAAATGTCCTTAACAAACGACATGGTATGAATGTAAGAACACTGGAACAACTGATTTGGCTTCTTTGTCTTAATGGTATGTCAACATTCATGGGTTATTGAGTGACAAAGCCATATTTGTGGAATAACAGCAGTGATACTATTTAGACCATGACTGGGTGTGACTTCTGGTCCAGTATACTAAAGGGGAATGCCTTTTGAACGGGAATAATTTCAAAGAAAATAAGTATTTACCTACCCACTCTGCCTCAACCAGCATACGATACAAGTTTTTAAGCAGAATACAGCTTATTTTGCTTTAGAGTTTTCCTTTTCTAAGGATGGTAGTCCAAATACCATCATCATAAAAGCTTGCTAACAGAAGAGATTCCTCGATTTTCGACAGAGACATAAATGTTGACTTTACTGATGGTTCGCCTATTTAACAGAAACACTGTTAGCCCCACTGGCTGGGACTGTAAAATAGGCCGCCTGCAACTGTTCAGAAAGGTAAGACCTCTAAAACGATTTGACACTAAACTATACCTGATGGTGAGGCACCAGTCCAGTCGATTTACAAACCTAAATTGGGTACCCCATTCATATGGCCTTGTGCCACATATGTTTTCTGACAAAAGCAACAAAGTAGAAGCATACACGTACGTAAGAACGAAATAAACAAATCTTTAAAAAGTACAAATCTCTCAATGGACCTATTCATTTTGAAATATTGACTTTTTTCTCTCTTTGGATCAGCAACAAAAAAGAGCTAACCAATTTTTAATATATATATATATATGTGTGTGTGTGTGTGTGTGTGTGAGTGTGTGTCTGTGTGAACCAGATTTGGCATCAAATAACCTGCAGGGGTTGATATGTCTTACAACATAACAAAACTGATTATTCATTTCAACTACTTCTTTCATTATTCAGTTATTTGAAAGCACAATCACCCAGACCTTGATTTTGACATTGATTTAATGACAACAGCAGTAAAACATCCTCTTCATTTATTTCTACTGTTAAAACAATCGATAATTGGAGGACAATGGCAAACTCTTACAGGGTAGGGAAGCAAAATTGCTTATATTCTAGTATGATAATAAACGACTCCATCATAAAACATGATTAATCTTTATTTTAAAAAAATAACCAAAAATAACCAATAATAACATAAAATAAAAAGATAGACACAAAATAGTAAATTTACTCAATATGGCCACCATTTTTTTTCAGTTATTGCAACAATACACTTTCGATATTTTCATTATTTCAAAATAAAATTTTTAGACATTTTATTCCATTCTTCCCCTATAGCAGTGTCAAGTGAACAAATCTTGGGGGTGGGCAGTTACATAATAGAACTTTTCTAAAACCCTTCATATAGCCCAATCAAGGGAGTTAAGGCCTGGGCTTGATGGGGGCCATAAGAAAACTCCAATTATTTCGGAAATCTTTTTGCTTGGTTTTGACGTAAAGCAAATCATAGATTCTTTGTCGTTTGTTTTCTTGCTGACTCATATGGATCTGGATTTTAATGAAAAAGTGTAAGAATAATAGAACTAATCCTGAAAATATCACTTTTTTTTCAAAAATTGTACTAATCAGACTAAGAGAAAATTTTATAATTATTACATATTTTGCTTCCGTGTCCCACATATATATATATATATATATATATATATATATATATATATATATATATATATACGCTACTGTCCGCCTCTTACTACCAGGGAATGTGATATTTGGCTGTGTAACCCGTTCCAAGGGTTCAAACGAGTCAAAATGTAACATAATATTTTCATTAGATATAAATTGTAGTGTAAACAGTTCAAATACCCAACAGCTTTTAGTGAAGAACGAAATATTGCGATAGCTCGAGTTAATCTGGGAGGATTAAAAAATTACCAAATTTTATGTAATACTCTCACACAAGTGGTTAATATTGACCTATTTGAATTCTGTCTAAATAAACTTTCACCTTAAGTATTTTTATAGGAGACACAAACAAATCGAAACCGTCAGAAAAATTCTTGATCTCCTTGGTTTTTTTTTCTTTCACCTCAGACACCAAGAAATAAATTTATCTCTACTAAGCGGGTAGAGCTCGGTATGGAGGGCCCCTAGAACCAGATCAATGCGGTAAGTATCAAAATGTTCTTTCGGTTAATCGCTGACAGGACAATAACTGTTTTTGGAGGTAAACACTTTTCTCCTCTTTCCCCACACTTTCTTATATTCGTTGTAGTTTTACAAGAATTAAGTAAGAGGCTTTACTTTTGAATCGTCCCTCGAAGATGATTTTTAATGCAAGGTCACTTTGAAAGAATGGACCTTATTAAAATGGATCAGGAAAAAAACACATTCACATGGAATGTCTATCATAAACCATAAAATATTTAAAAAAACTAGATTATTTTAAATCAGGGTTCCTCAATTTTTAACTTAGTGCACCCCTTGTACCTAAATTTAAAATCCCCCCCTAAATAAATTAATTGAATTTTGAATTTATTAAAAATAAACAACAATTTACTTGAGACAAACAGTGTACTATGAATGCAAATACTTTTAATTGTTTAATTTTATCTAATGAGAAGGATGGGCTTTTGTGCACTGAAAATATTACGAATATTAGACTGCAGGTTTGTGACTTTGAAATAGCACATTATATGTCCAGGGTGCTTCTCCGTTTGTTTCATAAGTTAATAAAATATATGTACATGTATAAACCTATGCTCGACCACATACGAACTTTAAAAAGCTAGATAAATGGGCTAAACATATGAATTTACCTTGGGATATTTCTATAAAATTTTTGCAGTTCTTTTACATATGCCATAGATTTTCCTTCAGGATCGAACGCAATTTTTAAAAAATCTTCTTTAATAAAGGAGTTTAAATTCGTACTTTTCACTTGAAAATCGTTCGTTCCTTTAAATGACCCGTATATCTTCAACGGGTTTTATATGAACGACCCATCACTAGTGGTCATCCCGACTAATGAAGCATTTTGTAAGGGATGCGATATCTTGCAACCACGCAACGTTATCATGCGGTTTTAAACCTTCTGTTTTACGAGGATCTATATTTACAATGTATTAAATTCGCCCTTCGTGAATCCCAGTTTTTTCATCCACATTGACGAAATATTATTCACATACCAGGAGTCAATATTAGCTTCATTACGAAGCTCTTTGTTAGATGTCTGATATCTGGCAATTGGTCTTCAGGATGAAGTGATTTTGTGTTATATAATGAAGAGATTTCTAAATTCAAATATAGAGCATTTTGAGAGGACTGGCGCAACATGGCAACGAGTGAGAGTCCATTTCTTTGACGTCTGATCCAGTAAAGATCACACTATAATGAAGAGCATTAATTAGTAAGTCACCCTATGAGGATCGAACACAGTTAGAATGTGGATAAATTTTCAAAAAGGTAAGTATAGAGAATAACATCTGGAAAGATTAAGGAGAATATTATACTCTCTGAGAAGCCAAGATTATGGACGAGTATTACTTATATAAAAAAAAAAAAACTTAAATTAAAAAATGCGAGAAGAATAATTATTTTAAAACAAAGCAGAACTAAATACAGAGTAAAGAAAAAAAAAACTATTTTTCTATAGATTTACTGCACGCCAGTTAGTAGTATCTTAACTAACAGCAAAGATAAACACATTGCAAACTTTAAACATAAGTTCAATGGAAAGCAACATTTAAAACCTTTTCAAAGGGAACCTTTGAAAAGGTTTTGAATGTTACTTTTATTTCCAGCATTGTTGATCTCTTGTTGATTTTTCTCTCGTCCTTTCGACTCCTTATACCGAAATAACCTTTTTCACTCACTCACTCACTCACTCCACTTGAAAAGCATTGACTACCCTGACCTAAAATCATCGAAGAACGTTCTGTAAGCAAATTGAAACTTCCTAAAATGTGTAGTTCCCTTCCGGAGAATAGATAGAAGATATCGGCTTCCGTTTGGAAAGTGATTCTCCAACTGATAAAAAGGTGAATCAAAGAAAAAAAAAACTATAGAAAAAAAGACAAGAGAAAATTTTTTTCTCCTTCAGCAACCGTCGAACGACATTAAATAACATGTGGATGACTCAACTTCGTTAAATTCACCTCTGCAAGGATTCACACTTTCTTTCTCACGAGTTATCACAATAAATGTGTCTACATTAAAAGAAGATTCTAAAACCAGTGAACAAATTTACTGTTGATGACGTGGATTATGCAAACCAGACACTATAAATTATTGCTCATAAACAGCCATCATTCTGACATTTTCTTATAAAAGTTTAATTTTCTTGCAAATCAGTTACCAAGAATGTTACCTTACAGACATGGAATAAATTGTTTCACCGCTATTCTACAAGAATGGCTTTGACATAAAATAACACATCAAAGTTGATATGCCATTATACAGCAAAAAAGACCAAATTGTATAATTTCTAGTAGGACATTTTACTGGTTGTTTTAAAACAATTGATATAATTTGAGATATGCTGGGATTTTTAAAAAATCGATGGCATTTCGTAAACTTGACCGGTTCTCGTTTAAATGATCACAGTTTAAACAGCATGTTTAGGAATTGACCTGGATTCTATGTTCAACGTTGAAACAGCTTTCCTTTTCCAGTGAATGGCATTTCTGTGCTGTGCCTAAATTAAAAAAATAACATAAACATTAAACATAACATTTTCATTTTTTTCTACATATGTAGTTTCCTAATGCTGGGTCTTGACGAACAACGAGGAACACGTCATCGATGGCACTTGTGTAGATCAAGAGAGCAATCGGAGAGAGACCGGGAGAAAGAGAGAGAGAGAGAGAGAGAGAGAGAGAGAGAGAGAGAGGGAGATTTCGCACACACAAAAGAAATGTCGGGAGTCGGAACTGACAGTGGGAACTGACTTCAGCCAAAATGCTAAGTCTTATATAGTCTTAAAACCCCAACGTGACCCACACGTAATGCATGTTTTCTATTAGTCACGGCTTAAACCCAAGAATTACTTTTTTTTTAATTGGTCAGGGCTTACACCTTCGCATTGCTTGCTTTTATTGGTCACGGCTTACATACAGGCAATGATTGTTTTTCATTGGCCATGTTTTAAACCTCATGAATACTCGTTCTCCATTGGGTACAGCTAACACCCATGCATTCCTTATTTCTAGTAAGGATTTTGTTGATTTTATTTGTCAACAACATCTGCCAGTTTCATCGCGTGTCAAGGCGATGTATAACACATAAGCCGAAAAATTCGAAATCATTTCAACGAGAATCGGTCAAGATATTTGATAACAAAATGAGATCATTTTTGTGAATGACCCCGTTAACAAATTATCAAGCATTATTTTCTACCGGACTCTGACGCAACGAAAATCTGTTAACAAAATTGGCCGAGTCGACAAAGGCAGCAGAATACATCGACTGCATCTCTGCCGAGTAATAAGTCTCCCAACGAACGTCCTGGATAAGACACTAAACAATCTGATGGGGAACCTCAAGTATAATGCTAGTGCTTTGGGGAATGAAGAGTACTCCTTTTTGCCATCACCCCCAGGTCCACTCTAGCCTGGAGTGGTACCACCTGATAGGGTTCTATCTCTAGCTGAAATAGAACTGTTTGACATTTAAACTGTACTTATGAAAAACTTAATTGTTTGAAATATAAATGTTTATATATAATGGATTTGATTTTAAATAACCTACAATGGTTGATGTGCCATAAAACCATAATTAAAAGCATATTAATAGTTCAAATATATTTTAGTTTGCTTAAATCCTTTATAATTTGGTAATAACTGATATCTAGATATAGCAATGGAGGCGCTCCCAGAATAATGGGTATAGTCGTAGGAAACGGAATCGGTGTCCTAACTGCAAAATTTGGAGAAAGCTTTTTAGGTTTCACTTTATGCTAATGCCCTAAGGAAAGGCATGAATCCATCTGTTTCCTCATATATTAGTTAATAGTAGGGAACACTATTTTTACCTTTGGTTAGGCCACAAGTATTTGAAAAAGAAAACTCTGAATTCAAACAAGCGTTTCTCTCCCTTAAAACCGACCTCGAGTTACAATATTTATCTTTGAGCTTTATAATTAACCTTGGACAATAAATTATTTTCTTATTGCTTAATTTTTTCATTGCTTAAATGCCTTCTAATTTTTTCTAATACTGCAAAGAGCATTCTCTAGAAATTTCAATATTTTTGATGTTGACGAAGTTTTCTTTTTTACTTCGCTAACAATTCTTCTCCTGAATAATGGAGATAATTTTTCTGGCCTGCCCGCCGGTTTTCTTATTCCATAACTATTTGGACTAGTCAAATCATTGCTAATAACGGTTTTACTGCATTTAAAGGCCTTCAAAATTTCTTTTGTCGGATTTTCCGACTCTTTTCAGAGTTATAATCTCGATTTTCTCAAATTTAGATAATTTTGTTCGTTGAGCATTTATGTTTTTTGTATTTTAAGTATTACAGTTTTAATAGCTTTTATATTACATAGATTGTATATGACAAATTTTCAATTAAATTAGGTCTTTTTTGGGGGGGGAGGTTATCGGTGATCTTATATTTATGTCAAAATGTTTTTAATTTAGCATAAATGCTAATATACATATAAAAATGAATCTATTTTTTTTTTATTTTATATCTAAATATCTCTTAACCTTAGCTTTCATATATCTGATTTTAATGATTTAAAAATTGGAAACAATATATTTTTCTTACTTTTAGAATGGTCTTATATATCTGTCAATGTGCGTATATATGCATATATTTAGTTGGTATTGTCGACCGTAGTCGATGTTGACCCGAAGATGTAGGGGAGGGCGCTACTCCTTTTCCTGGATTGCTCCACTTTACCCTTGATACGTACCTTATATTGCTCAGTGATAAGCAAGGTGGTATCAAGTACCATTTTTAAAGTCTTTGGTATGACACGACCCGGGATTGAACCCAGCTCTCCCGGACCACTGGCTAACACTCTACTCACTTGGCCACAGATAGACACGTGTTACATCTGTCACACACACAAACACACACACATATATATATATATATATATATATATATATATATATATATATATATATATATATATATATATATATATATATATATATATATATATATATATATATATATATATATATATATATATATATATATATATATATATATATATATATATATATATATATATATATATATATATATATATATATATATATATATATATATATATATATATATATATATATATATATATATATATATATATATATATATATATATATATATATATATATATATATATATATATATATATATATATATATATATATATATATATATATATATATATATATATATATATATATATATATATATATATATATATATATATATATATATATATATATATATATATATATATATATATATATATATATATATATATATATATATATATATATATATGTATACATATATATATATATATATATATATATATACATATATATATATATATATATATATATATATATATATATATATATATATATATATATTCTGAAATAGTAGTGTATATATTGAAAGCTTTTTTGCCATGAATCTTATATCCATTCTAAAGCAGTATTACTGTCCTTTTACTCTCTAATGTATCAGTAAAATGCCTTTGCTAGGATGTTCTGAGAACTAGATAGGAATATTTGAAACCATATTACCGTGCAAAAAATTAATTATCATTATGTAATAATTATTACTTGAAGCCTTATAATTACTTCGAAAGACGACTGATTTCGGTATTACATAACACAGCATGTGTTTACATGCCCAACAATCTATTAACCATCAACATCATAGATTGGCGAACGTAGTCGAGGGCTACCCGAAAGCTCTATTTTCAACAGGTACTATATCGAAATGTAGGGAGGGTGCTACTCCTTTCCCTAGATTTCTCCACTTTATCATTGAAACGTACCTTTTAAGGCTGAGTGTTAAGCAAGGAGGTATCAAGAACCACTTTTTAGGTCTTTGGTATGAATCGACCAGGGATTGAACCCCGTTCTCCCAGGCCATTGGTGAACACTCTAATGGGTCAGTATAAGTGTGTGAGTATTAACCCTAACTCTTGTGGCACCGGCTGGGTGTGACCCATTATCAACTCTAAGCCGAGTACAGTGGAGTTTTATTCAAGGTTTCTCTTTTCTTAGATTGGTTGCATAATCAGAGCTAATGATCTCAACTCAGAGAAATGAAAAAATGACAGTGATACCAAGTGTAACTGGTGGACTAGGCACAGTCCCCAAAGGGTTTATACAGGGTTTGGAAGACATGGAAATAAGTGGACGAGACTATCCGAACTATAGCAAATTTTAGATCGGCCAGCAACCCAGAATCTCGGAGAATTGAGGAGACTTGCTATCAATAAGATTCCAGGGGAAAAGCATTAGAGAAAAGTTGATGTGAAAATCTCTCAAATGTGTAAAATAATGAATGCTAAATGAATAAATTAGAAAAGAACGACACGTTAGAAAATAATCATCAGGACTTGAAAAAGGGCCCAGGCAAATATACATATAGATTCGAGTGCCAAATTGGAAAATATTTCGGCATGATGGAATTATATAGGTTCTGGTTTTAAAAAATCACTTCCATCCATGTCATATTGATTTAGCAATTGAGTATATATTTACAAGAAGCCAGCATACGTCCATTGATCACCAGGGGTAATCTAACCACATTCTACTATGACTACTACTGGTTTTACTATACACCCACAGATGAGAAGAAACCGCATTGATTTCTGATTTTCGCAAGGTCATTTGTGTGAAGTGAAATACGAACAGCCCAGTTCAGGTTGTTACGGAATATCGACAATTTCATTTCCAATGGAAAAAATTGTTACGCTTAACGTGCCACCTACAAATGTATGTCTCTGTGGGCAGATGTTATATGTGTGTGTTTTCTGTTTCAGGGTCATGTATTCTATACAGAATTGAAAAAGAAATACAAAGCTGAAAGGTACTGGGGATTACAGTATTTCTTGTGTTTGATAGATATCTATAATCCGGTGTGTTTTCACCGTGTGTAATGACAGTAAATATATTACATGCTGTAAACTAGTGGTCTGTATAATTCTACAATCAGCTACGAAGGGATTGCCAATAGACAAGAATTAAAGGAAATTCTTCTGGCAAAATTTTGTCGTTATATTTGATAAAACAATCAATATCACTAACGATTATCCTAATGAAATCATTTAGCAAGCCAACGAGCGGATTTCCATAAATTAAATGTATCCACATTACTTGATTTATAGCTTTTCATGTGTATTAATATCGTTCATATAAACTATGACTTATTCCGAAAGCTTTTGATATAAGTTTCCAGGAACCATCCCCAAATTGTAAATATATAGTAACATTAGCGCTTGGGATATTAAATAAGGAGTGGCCTCTACATTATTAATTACTAACTTTGACTAACTTCCAATAGCGTTCATCAGTTATTGTCACAGAGTGTGTTTCCGTGTTAGATCAGATGGTCTGAGAGAAGTATGATTCAAAATATTCTCAGCCCAGTCGGCTCGGGCTGTAGACTAAACTGACTGCATATCAGCAGTTGGGTAAGATGCTGCTCACAGAGTGCCCTAGATATGCCATTAAACAATCCGATTGATGGGCTAAATTAATGGTTGAACTTTTCGTAATGTGGAGTATCCCTTCATTGCCATCGCTCACAGGTCGAGTTTGGCCATGAATGGCAGCGCCAGATAGGGTCCTATCTATTGGCCAAATAGAACAGTTTGACATTTAAACTGCACAAATAAATGATTTATGCCGAATTGAATAATCAGAGAAAAAACTGTTGGTTCATTCAACTGAGTATAAACAAATGACTCATGTTTAATTGAAATGTTATTTATATATAGCAATACATGGTAACATTTTACTTTGTTGACTTATGATAAAGTGAATAGTTAGATATAGAGCTGTTGGATTATTTAACTGAAAGTAAACAAATGACTCATGTTTATTTGAAATCTTATTTATAAATAGCAATACTCGGAACGATTTAACTTTGATGACTAATGGTAAATTAACTTGTTGAATATAGAACTTATGGATCATTTAGCTGTATTTATCAACAAAGTGAGTTTGCAAATCATATCTTTTATATTTATGTTAAAACTGGACTTTGCATTAAATAACCAACAATAGTTGATATGACATAAAATCATAGCGAGCCAAATCAATACATTTTCTAGCGAATTATGTTCATTGAAAATTAATAGTTTATACGTCTACAGTATATTACATATTAAGTACGTTCGAATAAAAAAGCATATTTATTCAATAATCATCATCAAGTCATGTTTTTCGAGGGGATTTCCATAATTCTCTCTCTATCTCTGTCTCACTCTCTCTCTCTCTCTCTATCTCTCTCTCTCTCACCATGTATAACTATCGATTATCACTATTGTCTTGTAGACGATATCCAGTGTCGGCGCATGTAAGTAAAAGTAATGTTGGCGACCGTAGTCGAGGGCGACTAGAACGCTCCCTTTTCAATAGCTACTATACCGAGGTATAGGGAAGGGCGCTACTCCTTTCCCTGGATTGCTCCACTTTACCCTCGATACGTACCTGACATTGCTGAGTGTTAAGCTAGGAGGTATCAAGAACCATTTTTTAAAAATTCTTTGGTATGACGCGACCTGGGATTGAACCCAGGTCTCCCGGATCATTGGCGAACACTCTTCCCACTAGGCCAATGAGCTGGTTACTAATCAACTTATATCGGAGCGCTTTTGAGTTGTAGTCCATAAGTGAACGTCTCTTAGGTGTACATTCTTACTTCTCCAGCAGTGCCTTGCATGTCTTGCTTGTCTTACACGGATGGGTCGTGAGATGGGAGATAAGTTGCCGAACAACATATATCTTATGGGTTGCTGTTTCAAGTATTTTCAAAACATTATTCATCATATTTCGAAACATTATTTATCATTCTTGTTTTGTTGCCATCTAGCTTTTCCCCCGTGTATTTCTTAGGTGTCCAGGTTGTGCATCTTTACAGTGGTATTCTCCCTTCCACATCATGGGACAAATCCTAATGCATAAGGATCAGTTTATTTTTATAAACAAAATATATAAATGAAAAATAAAAACAACGTGGATTTCATGATCAAAGCATATATTTACAAAATACACTCAGATACAATCAAACAAGTAGAGATGAAGGAAAAAAATTAAGAAAGAATATCTCAGGAGAACTAGAAAGCTACTCAAGACAAAACTATCTGGCAGACACCTTATCAAAAGAATAAATACATGGGTTGTATCCCGTTAGATATTCGGGACCCTTTTTGAAGTGGATCAGAGAAGAATGTAAACAAAAGGACCAAAGAACAAGAAAACTAATGACCATGCATAAGGCACTACACCCCAGTGACGACGTTGACAGAAATTGATGTATTGAAGACAGCGTTGATTAATCAATACAACGCCTCGAGGACTACATAGAAAAACACGAAGGAGGACTTATTACAGTTATCAAAAACGAGACAGACAACACGATGGCCAAAAGAATGACAATAAATAGGAATCAAAATGGGAAGAAAAGCAATTATATGGGCGTTTTAAATGACTAATCGGCTACATCTCGTTCGAGAAAATCTGGATATGGATAAGAGAAACCTTAAGAAAGTGACAGAATCTCTCCTAATAGCAGCACAAAACAACGCCATAAGGACCAATTATATTAAAGCGAGAATAGATAAGACCCAACAAAATAGCAAATGTAGGTTATGTTGTGAAAGAGACGAAACCATCAATTACATAATAAGCGAATGCAGCAAATTAGCACAGAAAGAGTACAAGAGTAGATACGACTGGGTCGGCAAGGTGATCTATTGGGAAATGTGCAAGGAATTCAAATTTGACCATACAAATAAATTGTATATGCACAACCAAGCAGCTGTCCTAGACAGTGACACACATAAACTCTTACGCGGCTTTGACATACAACGGATCAACAATTCTTTGCCAGAAGACCAGACCTTATAAAAGTCAACAACAAAAAAAGAATTTGCAAAATTTGTTGGGGGATATTGAGTTTAATTCCTTTCCAGAAAGTATAAGTCCGAATGTGAAGGTAATAGCATGACTTGTGTTTGAACTCTCTTATTAGGATGTCGCAATAGAAGACGTTAGCCACTACACTTCGAGGGAGTTTACTAAGTTTAGGTTTATATTATATATGCCCTGTCCTGTTTAATACAGAAAGAAAAAATAGGATTAAAAGAACATGAAAAACCTGACCAACATGGACAATCCATCTTCCCTCCATTCATCTCCGACTGTCTCACTCTGTCTCTGTCTCTATCTCTCTCTCTCTCTCTATATATATATATATATATAAGCGTTTTCCTTCATAGTGAGGTCTTGGCCTGGTGTTGTAAGCAGGATGATGATTAGTTTCTTTTTCAAAATCTCAAAAACATTCATATCTCTCATTTTTTCGACATTTTTGTTTATGCTCGTAATATTCGTCAGCATGATCAAAGTTTAACATTATATTGTAAGACTTTAAAAGTTTAAAAGTTTTAGATTCAAAAAATGATTTTTTTTTATTTTTAAATTTTCAAATTCCATTTTTAATGATTAAGTCAAATTCTATACACATAGCAATCCTCAGCATGATCAAATTTTAATTGACAGTAAATCTCTTTTCCAACCGTATCGCACGTACTTTTGTCATCCTTTTGGGGATGTTTGCTGCTTTGTTTTACAATCCATATAACCCTTTCATCCCTGCTACCATATAATCTACACTTTCATTTTTACTGCGTATAATTAATTTTTGATTTGACATAATTAGTTCTTAAGGCATCATTTTGTGTTTGTATTGAAAAAAAATCAGTCTCCCTCTTCAGCTGTTCCTTTCTTAGCCTTGTCCACTTAAACTCATGAAAAAATTTCTTCAGTTTGTAGCTTGATGTATTCATTCTGTTATTTTCCTTCTCATATTATTATTATTTACGAAACGGTCTTTTTTTTTGCGGGGGCAGTTTAAAAGTGCTGCAAACGAAGTGTTAATCCATGCTCCAAATCACAGGTCATTGTATCTTTTTTTTTTTTTTTTGTCTCATAACTTAGAAATACGGGAAAATGTTTGCTATGGAGACGGGTTTTAAAGATGGATTATATGTTTGCACATGTATTCAGCTGAGTCAGCTGTGATAACGAACACTTAATTGAAATTTTTGTACTGATTGACGCTTTTATGTCACTAACTACCATTTGAGGTCTACCAGGAAAAGTGTTTACAGTTAGAACACAAAAATAATAACAGCATTATAGTATGACTATGTTTATCTATTGAAAAGACTTATTGAAGAAACCTACATGACAAATATGCAAATCTATGCTTTACAAATGACTAAGTCTAACAGCACAGTCAGCTGTAGATGTAGAATAGAACGACTGCATGTCTGCAGAAGAACAAGACCTTCTCCTACAATTGACCTTTATAGGACAATAAACAATATTATGGTAAAGCTCCAGGTCTGGGATTTGGGTATTTTAGGAATTTGGGGGAACGCCTTCATAGCTTTTGATCCCAGGTCCACTCTGAAACTGGGTGGTAGCACCTGATAGAGTTCTATTTATGGGTCAAATAGGATTATTTGACCATTTAAATGCGTAGAAACAAATGGCTGATGTTAATAATTCCTGTTACATAGCTTTACATGAAACCATTTAACTGTGTACAAACAAATGAGCTCTCACTCGTTTAAAAAAGTATCTACAAAATGTGTTTACAAATCATATATATTTAGTATATATACGAAAATAAGATTTGGTATTAGATAACTTGCAATTGTTATTATGTCAGAGAACCCCAACAAACCAAACTTAACGACGACTAATGTCCCGAGAATATTTCTATAGCAGGAGTTATGCTTACTGAAAAAAAAAGTTATGCTTACTGAAAAATGCTGATTAGCTCACACGCACATACACCCACACAAACACACATATATGAAAACACACATACGGACACAAATACACATTTGTGCCCGCGCCGCACACACCCACACACACACACACATACAACGTGGGGTTGAGCTCTCTAGCGATGAAACTAACGATTGGTCCTCGCGTAAGGTAAGACTCTTCGAATGAATTGCTCTCTCGGTAGCCGTTAGGCAGGTATATATATATATATACAAAAGAGATACATATGCATTAAAAATCACTTCTCTTACGATAGTTTAGAATCTACGGCTGGCCTAAAAGTCATCCGGGTTTCGACCCCGCATGTCTAGCCACACTGAAGAGTTGTGAAACAACGATATAGTCAGTTCGAGGATGACTATATATGTATTTGGGCAGCAGTCTTTCATTTAAGCATGTTTGATTAAATAATAAATACACATTTTGTCTATATAGTTTTATTAAGATCCTTACAATTTTCCTGATAAGTGTACTGGTTTCAAGTTGGATCCTCTATTAATTCCAACAATCAAATTACACTTTTTAAAAATCAAAGTAACAATTAAATACTTATCATGAGTTCAAATCATTTGCCTTTGATAACAGGAATCGATATCATGTAACGATGTACAAAAAGACTTTTTAAAAACTAAACACAAAAATATAAAAAAAATGAATGTAATATGAAGGGGAGATCTTCAACAGAAGGTATAAAATAATCCTAGACGATTTGTTATGCCTTTAAAATATCCACTCAATCATATAAATCCGTACTATGAACTTTTAGTGAAAAAATCTAGAAACTAAAAAGTCAGCGCGAACAGTAACAAGCCGATACAATACTAAGAATAAAACACACACACACACACACATTTCTTTATATATATATATATATATATATATACGTCTCTGTTTTTTATATTCTTTCTTTTTCTCTAATTTATACCCAACAATCTAAATCCTAAGGAAATAGCCCATTAAAACATCAGTGATGAGATATATTGTCAACAAAGACTTAGAACAATTACCACAGTTTTTTGTAATTGAATTCTGAAGATACCAAGTTTTCACATTTGAATATATATATATATATATATATATATATATATATATATATATATATATATATATATAATCATACTCATCAAGCTATGGAGAAAGCGAGGACTTTTGTGACCCTCTGTCTTGACATCCACCTTCGCCAGCACTTGCTTTTGATAAATGCGTTATACAGCCGCCAGAATCTGCACATGGTTTTCGAATGTAAGTTTTTTATTAGTCGGCTGACACTAGAGCGTCCATACGTAGAAACATATAGGAGATCGTCAGTTATGAATTCATCCTACTTCTCTACAGTACCCTGTGACTTACGTGTGTGGTATGTGAAATTGGATGTATGTGGCCATATAACTAGTTTTCATTGGTTTTAAATTGGGCTGAAACTGTTTGTTTTTTTTCTTTTAGTTTAAGTTGGGCAACTTTATGTATGTTTTTATTGAAAAATTACCTGTTTGCAATTGTTGTTTGATTTCGATGACACACACATATAATAATGTTATTGACATAAGTGAGAGTCGTTCAAAATGTTCAAAGCCACATCCATAAGGAGTTGATCAGTCACAAGTGTCTTGGTGTAACGTTACGGCCCCCAAGCAGAAAGTTACGGGGCCAAATAGAAGTGTATAACACTATGGCACTTTATGGGAAGTAACACCTCTGGACCAGACAGAATAAATTACCTCACCGACCCAGTATGATCTCGAATATTAACAGCTATCCCACTTCTCAAATTCAGGACGAAATCGCTTCTTTAAAATACGAAAGAGTTTATTACTTACCGGAATAATTTCATACACATCAGTCGACCCATCGAAACATGAGAGAAACAGAATAAGAAATATACTGTTGTGTTGTAGAATTGCTATCAGGTATATGGGTAGCTGACGAAAGAAACATCCAATTCGTTCGTTCTCTCGCCCAGAAGGCGCTGAATACAAACGTCTGTTTCTCAGCTCTAAACTGACCAAACTGTGAACTCTTGACTTTGACTGAATTTTTTAAAAAATCTGTTTTTATATCATTATCATCATCATGATGTCACGCCGTTAGCACGGATATCCCTGACCCTCTCTCGCCACTTCTCCCTATCATTTATCGCCTCTGGCAGCTCTACATCCAGTATCTTCACATAGCTGCTGTATGTATGTTCGAGTTGGTCGTCCTGCTTTTTCTTGGCCATATGTGGGGGTCCATAGGAGTACATCACTTATGTGCTCGTCTTTGCTTCTCCAGCAGGGTCCTGAATGTCTGGCTCGTCTAACTTGGATAGTTTTCGTGATGGGAGGCTGGTGGCCGTATAGTTGGTGCCTTGTGGGGGTGTTTCCTTCAGGACTTATTAAATATTGCTCGTATCATCCTTGTGTAATTGCCGTCTAGCTTCTTCTCCAGCCGTTTAGTTAGCATCCAAGTAGTGCATCCACACAGCAGTATCAATACGACCGCTGCCTGGAAGAAACTGCGTTTCATTTTATTGATCAGGTCTGATTTCCATATGATTGAAAGCCTATCGATAGCTCACCATGCCTTCCTTAGCCATGTCTCGATGTTTTTTCGGTTGATAAGACGCTGCTAGGTAGGTGAATTTTTTATGTAATATATCTTAATTATTTCATCAGCAGATCATGATAATAACAAGTGTCATTAAAAGGTTTCCATAAAACTGACAGCAAAATCAGCCGTCCTCAGTTTATTTACTTTTCCAATATCCGGGCTTTTAACCGATGATTTCTAAATCAAAACCAGTAACATGACAAGCTGACTGTCGTCTCATCCTGGGAAATGTCCACGCATATGACCTATGGATGTGACACATTCTTCCACCCGAAGTTTAAAGCCAACTTACAATTTAGCCTATACAAATAAATTAACTAACTAATATAGTTAAGTATCATCCTTAATTTTATTACACTGCGACTGTCAACTCCTTTTCAATTTGTACTCAGACGTCTGAATTTTTGGGACTAATGTTTTAGTAGGCTTGCTCATCCCAACAACTCATGTATGGCTCGCATTTCTGTTGAAGCTAAGAACTTTTTGAATGACCCTTGTAGATATTTCACGGTTCGTTCTTTTTCTTTTCTGGAAATATTCTGCCAGTGTATCTAGCTTGCTATTTTTATGAGCTTGATAATACGTCATCACTATCTTACGAACCAGTTGGCCAAAAATTGAATTCATTACATAATCTATTGTTTACTTTGTGTTGCTCTCTGAGCAAATTAAAGCTTGTGTATACGAACTGCATAACTGGCCGTGTAGCATTTACTGATAATATTATAAGAATATTCTCAATGTAAATATTTAAAGTGTTATATTATACGTGCAAAGATTGAACTATGTGGGTAAGAGTGAAGTTTTTCTTGTGGCAAAATGCTCTTAACTTCCAACTACATGTTTAGTCACAAGGTACTTATAGTAAAGTTTACTCTGCCTCAAATAATAACAAAACGTTAATCCAAGATGGTTGACATCAAACATACGAGGGTTAGGTTGGGCGGAAATTGCCTATGTTATCTTCATTATCAGTGAAATAACGTGTGGAAATTGAATTGACTAGATTCGTTTTCTTCGTGCTTTGTGGGTTGGTATTAGCCTGCGACTGAGGCTTGTGTCCGATTTAGTGGACAGAGGGTGTCTGATTTAAGAGTCGGGTTTGAATGTGTAGATGGTGAGGGGGAGGTCAGCGTTTGTCCATCTAGAACTGAGATAGATTTTAAGCGAACAATAAGAGTAAAGTAGAATTAGATGAAGTTAGACGAGGAAAAAAATTAAAAGAAGAAGAACAACAACAACAACAACAAAAACAACAACTGATAAGGAGCTACAAGGAAAATAGATGAAAAAACAAAGAGAATGGTGTAATTACAGATGAAAAAATTTAAAAGAAGAAGAAGAAGAAGAAGTAGAAGAAGAAGAACAACAACAACAACAACTGAAAAGGAGCTGCAAGGAAAAGAGATGAAAAACAAAGAGAATGAAGTATTTGTGAATGAAAAGAAATTAACATAGAATCGGAAATATGAAAACGAGACGATAAAAGTCAAAAAAAAAAAAAGAACATGAAGAAAAGAGTGATGGAAAGAAAATTAAAAGCAAAGAAAGAAAAAGAAAGACGAGGAAAAATCGGGGACTACAGATGAAGTGAAAACCCAGATATTGAAAAACGAAAAATAAATAAAAAATGTGGCATATGAAATAATGAAAGAGAAAGCATGATTATGACTTCAATGGAAGAAAAATTAGCAAGAAGACAGAATTTACGAAAACCAATAGGATATTTATATAAACTAAGAAAAGACAAAAAGAGAAAATCAATGGAGTAAGGTAAATAAAATGGCGCCGTGAATAGTAAAGAAAAGAAGAAGTGTGAAAAAGCAAGAAAGGACAAAAGAGTTTAAAATGACGAAAAATCTACGAAAGCAAATAGAAGCAGATTTAGCAGAAAGTAAAAAAGCTGAAGACACAAAAAAAAAAAAGAAAAGGAAAGAGAAAAAATCGAAATAAGTGTAAACATTTTTTCCTTCATTATCAGATAACGCATGCTAATAAATGGCTCTCTTTCCTTCAAACACTTTCCTTTTTTCCATTCTTTTATTCTGAGTGACATCAGAGTTCCTGAATAAGAAAATGTCATGGATGTGGTGAAAGACAATACAATGGCAGTCACTTTTATGAACGAAGTGATAGGTAGGAAAACAAAAGCACGGGACGTCTAAGGGGAAAGAGGAACATAAAGAAGCATATGAACCATGGAAACACAAATTATTTGTAATCCCTCTGGTGATATTGGATTTTTCGATCAAATGTAAAATCAGTTTCCGGGTCGGAAAGTCGAGAGGAAGTGTATGAATTATCTGTATACATGAAAATTCCTGACATAAAAGGCTGATTCCTTGTTTCGTAAATTGAAAATGTCATTGGCTAGAAAGAAAGTTTGATCCGTCTATTCAGTGTTCTCGCTCCCAGTCAAGCAAATAAGCGCTGGAAGATCTCACAGAAGTAGCATTAATTTAAAAAAATGTTTTTAAACTCAGTCGATAGGCTGTTCCCCTGAAACACAAAGAAATAAATAAGTTCAGATTTCTTTAAAGAATGTTACTGACAAACTATTCAGACGATTAATATTAAGTAGCATTATTAGCGTGAATAATTGTTGAAAATATCCAACTGTTTGCAAACAAATAAGTTATATCAATACCTATATATATATATATACTTTTTGTTTTAAATTGCATTTGTTGTTTGTGGTCTGGCGCCGGGGACACCTCTGTTGGGGGATGCCGATGGGGCCAAAGTTACTTTTGGTATTTGCCAGACACATGTGGGCTGCGGCCCTGCTTTCGGAACCACCATAATAAAGGCCTTGTGTCGTACTTGACCGGTAGTGGGACGGAGAAGAAATAAAATAAAATAAAATAAGATATATCAAATTGAATTATTACTATTACATAGCAATAGATGAATCCATTTAAATGTGTGGAAACAAATGATTACTATTAAAATAAACCATTAAGGTTGAAATCATTTGTGTTTAAATATACTCTGATTTTTACATACAATTTGTTTATAAACAATATATATATATATATGTGTGTGTGTGTGTGTGTATGTGTGTGTGTGTACGCGCCCGCGTGTGTGTGTGTGTGTGTGGTTTGGGCTTGATTGTTCCTGTGGGTGTTCGTATACTTTTGGTTAACAGCTTTTTTGTGGTACTCTGGTTTGAAATTTACAGGTAATCATTTTTTACGAATAATTTATTTACTCATATCCTAGTATTGAGAACCTGTGTTGAACCTATGAATATTTCTTTTTTTTTATTTTTTAAATTCGATGATGTAGACTAGCAGCTTAAGTTTTTATTTATTCTGAATTTTTTTCCAGGTTTTTAAAGGTATTGGATTTTCCTTCTATAATTATATCACATTCTCCACATCTTTTATTCTTGCATTCGGTTACTCCTTGTCTTGTGCTTTTCCCAAACGTAGAAGGGGTGATAATTCTTTTAAGATTTTTGTGTTGTGTCTGGCTTTTTAATGACTTTGTTCGCGTCAAGTACTTTCTGATTTTGTCATTGTTTTTAAGTTCTAGATTTTTTTTATCATTTCTGTGAATAGTATTGGGTTGTTTTTGTAAGAGGTTTCAACGTATGCTTGGGTTTTTCGTAGTTGTGCTTTTAACGGTTCCATACTTCCTTTTTTTGTACTTTCTCTGCTAATTTGAATCTCTTATTTATTAATGTACCGGACATTGGCGTAATTGTTAGAGTGTTTGCCAAATGGCCCGGGAGACCTGGGTTCAATCCCAGGTCAAGTCATACCAAAGATTCAAAAAATGGTACTCGATACCGCCTTGTTTCACACTCAGCATTATAAGGTAAGGATCAAGGGTAAAGTGGAGCAATAAAGGGAAAGGAGTAGCACCCTCCCCTACACATTGGTGTAGTAGCTATCGAAAAGGGAGCTTTCAGGTCACCTTCGACTATGGTCGCCAACTTTACTTTTATTTATTAATGTTGTTGGGTATCTTCTATGGTCTGCAGTTGTGGGTAGTTCTTTAAGACAACTTTTTCTGAGGTTTTTATTCGTGGTTACGGTGTTTATTCTACGTTCTAGAGTTTAAGGGATGGGTTTAATACGGCTTTTGGCGTGATGGTTATTAAATTGCAAGTATTGTTGAGTGTCTGTTGGTTTTTGGTATATATTTGTGATGATTTTGCCATTTACGGATGTCTAAAAATGGTCGTTCTTTTCAAATGTGTTCCATTGTATATCTTATTTATGGGTGTAGGTCTTGGAGAAGGTTGTGTAATTCATTAATGTCTCCGCAGGGACATTTCCAGAATATGAACCAATCCTGTAAAAATCTTTTCATGACTTATTAAATTCTTATTTTATGTTGTTGCAGTATTTTTACCTATTATTTCGAAGAGATTTTCTTCTAAATATGCGTGGGTTAGGGTTGGGTATGTTGGCACCATTTTAGTTCACATTGCTGTTCCTAGGGCCTGGATGTAGTTAAGGATACTAAATTGGAAGGAGTTATTATTAAGGACTATTTGTATACCCTCAATGATAAATATTTTGTTAAATCTTGTGGGTAGTGTGTCTGAGTATTTATCTATCCAACATGGGAGAGCTCCTTTTCCTAATTAATCGGGATATAACTGAATAGGTTTGTGACATCAAATCTTTCTATGAGTATGTTAGGATCAATTTTTTGTTGCATGGAGTTTAAAACATGTATGTTGCCTGTAATATGGCGTTTTATCCTGTTTAGCAAAGGTTGTAGTAAAATGTCAAATAGATTGCTGCGTGTATTAGTCAGGCATCACGGGCCTGCTACTATGGGTCTAAATCTGAGGTCACTAAACTTGGAATTTCTACATATTCGGATTTTTCTGTTTCCAGGGTTTTCTTCTTTTTTTTTTTTTTGTTTGTTTGTTTTTGTTTTGTTTATTGGGGTTTTTTTTGTTTGTTTGTTTGTTTTTGCAGTAGGTTGTGTTATTCAGTAATGAATTATGAATTTTTCATAGTAAGTAGAAATGATTAATTTTAGGGATATAATTTGCCAGGAAGTATTTTTTTTACTTCGCAAACTATTGTGTATATTACGTAGAATTTTGTGATTTTTTATATAATATTGTCTATGTTTGTATCTATTAGGTTGTTTTTAGTTTCATCTTTTAATATCTCTCGGATATTTGCTATTTTGTATCTTATATCTAAGATGACTACGGTGGTTCTCTTGTCTGCTTCTTTTATAATTATACTTTCATTTTCTGGTATATTTTGAGGGTCGTTTTTATGTTTTTGAGAGGTTGTTTTTTGTTGTTTTTTTAGCTTGCTACTCGATATTTTTTCAAAGAATGTGCTTAGTTCACTTATTTTGTTTTTGTCTGGGAAGAATGTAGTGCTATTCTTTACTACGGAGTCGTGTGTATCTTTTTTTTTATTTTTAAATTTTTCTTTTAGCCTAATTTTTTTAAAAAATTCTTTGACCTCTGTTTTGAGTTCTCCTATTTTGATTTTCGGAGTGGGGCAAAATTTAAGACCTAGTTTATGTAAGTTTATTTGGTCTTGATTTAACTTACGTGTTGATAAATTTATATATATATATATATACGCGCGCGCGCACACACGCACACACACACACACACACACACACACACACATATATATATATATACATATATATATTATTAAATAATAGACACATTTTGTCTATAAGATCCTTTCAAGTTTGCTGAATAGTGTCATGGTTTCAGGTTGGAATTGGTGGATGAATTTACCAAAATTGTCCTGAGCGCATTTGGACCTTTCATAGGCCATCAGCAAGGGTTGGTTGCATGTATAAAGAATGTTTTTTAAAGAGTTTTTTTAAATATTTTTTTAGTTTTTATAAGTAAAGTTAGCGATCATAGTCGAGGATGACCTGATGGCTCCCTTTTAAATAGATACAACACCATGGTGTAGAGAAAGACGCTACTTCATTCCCTGGATTCCTCTACTTTACCCTTGACCCTAACCATATAATGCTAGTGTTAAGCAAGGATGCATCAAATACCATTATTTGAGTCTTTCGTATTACTCGACCTGGGATTGAACCCCGGTGTTCCTGACCATTGGTGAACATTCTACTCATTAGGCCAATGACTCATTAGGCCAATGACTCAATAACAATAATAATACTTAGTTTTTAAATGGGGTCTTTAAAAATGGTAAATATATTCACCTTTCCCTGGGTTTGTGGTGATACGGGACCGGTTTCACGAATTAACAGTCAATCAATTCAAATTAAGGCACAAAGACCTATAAATTTATCGTATGAATTTTAGGCTTTTCTGTTCTCACTTTCTCTTACAAGGCAATTTCAGGTGGAAGTTATATTTACCTTTCTTAGTTTCTAGCTCTCAGCCTCTCTCCATTCTTTCATAGTCTGGTAGAAGATGATTTCAAGTAGCGTGATATGTTAGTTTCTACTCTCTTCTTCACCTTCGCAAATCTGGTACAAAGGCGTCTCAATGTATCGTATTATTTTATTTTCTCTTCCTTTCTTTATTTTCGTGAGTGTCGTACAATGTGATCGCAAAGTATCATATTTTCTAAGTTCTTTTTGCTTTTTTATTCCCAGAGGATTCTGGTAAAAGGTCGAATCTCGGAGTATCATGGAATTGGTTAGCCCTCTTTAACTATTCTCTAAAATATGATATTATCTAGATTTCTCTTCATTCCGCTTCTTACGCTTGTTTTGTAAAAGGACCTCTAAAAGTATCAGGTTATCTCAGTTTCTCTTCGCTTTACTATACCTGGTCCAAGCGCATTTCGAAATAAAGTATTATCTCAGGCTTTCTTAGCCTCTTCACTCTGAGCAGTCTGGTGCAAAGCCACAGTCGAGACCGATATAAAGGCTAGTTGCTGCCTTCCACTGGTCTCCTGCCGGTATCCCCAAGTATCATATTATATGCATTTCTTCTCATCCGAGGGGTGGTTGCTGGCCAATCTATCGACTATATCAATATTCTCCTAATTTGGATTTCAATAATTAACCCCGTCCTTTCGACATGGTTTGGCTTCACTACTGGATTTACTATCACTGCTACATAAAAGGCTGGTCTTTGTTCCTACCTTGGTCCTATTGTTTAATTCTGCACCTCGTACTTTTACCCTGAAAAGGGGACAGAATTTTTTCTCTTCTCCTGATTAGGTGAGTAAAATTCAAATCGTAACGGTTAAAAACAACTTATCCATGTCTTTGAATTAAAAAAAAAAATATTATGCAGAACTTTTGTTTCCCAAACAGACGAATTGTACTCATATCACCTGGTCGTCACTTTGACAGGCATCGACTTTAAAGAAAAAAGAAAAATACTCCAAAAATTCGCTTACCCGAACCAAAAAAAATCCCTATAACTATTGAGGAATTATAAAAGGGGCTAACGACTAAATCACTGCATTCACATTGAATAAAGCATATTACGGAATAAAATCCGGGAAATACTAAGGGATGAAAGTAAAAATGAATTAATTATTACACACATAATCAATTATATTATATCAAAAATTATGAAAATAAAAATGAACTGAATTATATATATATATATATATATATATATATCATCATCATCATGTCGCGCTGGTAGCACGGATATCCCTGACCCTCTCTCGCCACTCCTCCCTATCGTTCATCGCCCTAGGTAGGTCTTCAGGACAACATCCCGTATCCTCACATAGCTGCTGAATGTATGTTCGTGCTGGTCGTCCTGCTTTTGCACGGCCATGTGTGGGGGTCCATAAGAGTACATCTCTTATGATTTCGCCCCTGCTTCTCCAGCAGTGTCCTGCATGTCTGGTTCGTCTAACTGTTCGATTTCTCCCAGAAAAAAACATTAACAATGTAACCCGTTTAGAACGTGAGTATATGAAACAATAAAAACGAAAATACCAAATTTGAAATCATTTGCACACCTAGTCATTTTAAAATATTTACTTTTCTCTTGTTGAACCAACAGCAATCTTTACACCCCCACACACACATAAACTTGCTCAGTCAGCTGAGGCTGTAGAATACACTGATTGCTTCTCTCTAGCAGGGTAAGATCTCCTCCACAACGTGTATCATGGATAAGACATTAAATAATCTGATAGTGAGGTTCCAGTAATGCTGTACTTTGGGGGAATACGGACCACTCCTTCATTGCCATCACTCCCTGGTCCACTCTGGCCCAGAGTGGTAGCACTTGATAGGGTCCTATCTATGGGTCAAATTGTTTTGTTTTAATATTTAAGCTGTGTACTGATGCTAAACCGAACTGCTTGAAATATAACTGTTTTATCATGTAAAGAGCATACTTACGTTAAACTGAATTGTTTTAAATTGCACTGTTTTGACATTTAACTGTGTGTTCAAATAGTATATTCATACTAAACTGAATTGTTTAAATTAAAACTGTTTGAGTAAACTGAATAGCTTGAAATAGAAATTCTTTTGGCAATTAAACTGTATACTTACATTTTAACTACGTATTTATGCTAAATTGATTTGTTTGAAATAGGACTGATGCTTTTTATTTAAAAAAAGAAAAAAGATTTGGCATTAAATTCCTGCAAAGGTATATATGCCATAAAACCAAACAAACCAACCAACGACGTACACAAACACACACTCTCATATATTAACACAAGGATATAATTATGATACAAACTGGAAAGCTATTATATGATTATAGTAGTGTAGATGAAGTAACAAAGAACTAGGGTAGTAGCATATCGCAGCAGAGTTTACCAAACCCTACTAGGAATGACCCACAAACAAGTCTAGCTACGTCAACCCCAGTGAACTATGTTCAAAATGTCCCCAAGTACAAACTCTAAACTATTTGGTCTGATAAAGAAATTATTGTCAAGCATCGTTGAGTTTTTTCTACTCTATCCAAACTAAAATATATACACTCTATCAATTTTATAGAGCATTTTTTAAAGTTAGCAAACAATGCTATACACACACACACACACACACACACACACACATATATATATATATATATATATATATATATAGTTTGACGTGACATAAAACCAACGAACCTGCAAACTCTGTCACTATATATATATATATATATATCTGTCACTATCTGTCTCTACTTATATAGTAGTGACAGATTTTTCAGGATTGTTGATTGTCTTAATGTCACGTCAATATTTTTGGACTTATTTAGACCTTAGTTACATATAGTGGTATGATACCAAGACTAAGGTAAAGTTGGACGTATTTAAATCCCAGGATGGATGACGATATATATATATATATATATATATATATATATATATATATATATATTATTCATTCCAGTTAAACTGTAGTCGAGAATAATTCCGTCAGGACTAAAAATCATTCAACTATGAACATTTAAATTTTCCTGGTAATGTAGTATACCATGGAATCATTTATCAAAAATAAAATGTTAAGGATAGAAAAACTTATATAGGGATTTCGTCGACGAAATTGAAGTCTTGATACTATAATCATATTTTTCCTTCTCCCATAAACATCTGAAAAGCCAAAGAGCCCTATCTAAGCAATTTTATAGTTTGAAAAATAAATGGTTGACACCTGAGATTCAATGGACCATATTGAAAAAGTCGAATACTGCAAAATTCTTTGATAGTAAATGTAATCTGTGCCTAGAAGAAAAAATACAAATAATGATATACCCAGACCCAGAAAAATTATTAAATCAGCGATGTGAAGTAATTGCTAGATGTAGATATAGAAATAAATTTAAACTATAGACAAATATCATAGAAAATGTTAAATTATCCAAAAAATAGGATTAATTTGGGATTTGAGATGAAATTAATACAATAACAAAAATGGGAAGATACCATTGTGATGTGTACGTACTTTTAAATGAAAGGGTTACTGAGTTAATTGGCACGAATATAGATTTTGAATTTAAAATTTAAGATAAGTATTACTGTAATCCTTACGTAAGGTTATTAGGAAATGTTGTACTTCCCCAAAGTATTATTAAATCTGAAGTTTTACGTTGAAATGTATTTAGAATTCAAAAATTTAAAAAATCTAATTTACTGTGATTCCAACCGGTAAAAAAAAGAAAAAAAGAAAAACCAGAAGTGGGTAAATGGGGTGGAAACTTTCCACCCCTCTTCTACCCCCACCCACCCTTTCCTCTGGTGTCTATTCTGTCTATAATTTTTTTATCCTTTAGATCAGAAGAGGTCCTGTTATTTTTGGTGTTATTGATTCATATCAATTCCCATAACAGAATGGAAATAAGTTTATAATGTGACCAGTTTTTATTTTTGATAAATATATATATATATATATATATATATATATATATATATCATACATTCAAGTGCATGACTTTGTGCTTATATATATATAGAGAGAGAGAGAGAGAGAGTGAGAGAGAGAGAGGCAGAGGGTATCATTTGTCCTTGATTTTAGCCTTGTCAAATGTTGGGTTATTCAATACCATAGTAACACTTATACATATCTGTTTGTAATATATATATATATATATATATATATATATATATATATATATATATGTGTGTGTGTGTGTGTGTGTGTGTGTGTGTGTGTGTGTTGAAAGAGGATATTGTGTTCAATCTGAAAAGATGATAAAATTAAGTGAAAAGTTGGATAAATCAGCCACTTACAAAGGGTTTATTAGTAATAATTCAATTTTTATTCAAAACATTTCTTCAGACAAAATAAATTCTTTGAAGGAAGAATGAAATATCTATACCCTTTTTAAGTTTCTGATTTATCCACTTTTCCACTTATGTTTATCATATATATATACAGAGACAGAGACAGAGACTGAGAGAGTCAGAGAGAGAGAGAGAGAGAGAGAGAGAGAGAGAGAGAAAGACTGAAAGGTTGTGCTTTAAGACTGTTACTGAGAATGGACACATGATAATCGTGTTCTTAAATTATATTCTCATTGTTTATTACCTTAATGTCATTGCAATCATACGATAGAAAATAGGACTGCATTGAAAACAATAATGCAAGTAGAGAAGTACTTTTTGATCATTTAATTAGGTTAACTACCATGCCAGTCATTGATGGAAAATTTCTGATTACAAGAGAACAATACTCTCAAAACAATATTCTTGTATACCAAATCCATTTATATTGACATGTATGTTTATACAACTCACTGTTAAAGTCATTTGTTTTTCTTTGATCAGTCATTCGAATCCTCATTTCCTGATTTTACTGCTGGCCGTAAGATACCAACTGACAAAAGCAAACAGTCAAAATAGGTTCCCGAAACGCCAATAGTCTCCAGATAAATAGCTTTGTCTCATCGCAATCAACCTTTATAAAAAAGGAAAACAAAAGAGAAAACACGTATATGCGAAAGCATTGATCATGCTTGGGGTATGGTTTTGGTTGAACAACTAACGCCATCGAAAATAACGGACTGGGTTTCTATTTCTATTGTAATGAGAATATCCTACCCCTTAAGTGAACCATATGACAGCACTCCCATGTCTGTTGAGTATTTCTCCACTCTTCTTCTCATTGGTAAACCTCGTGACAACCTTGTAACCTCTCGTGAACCTTTTTAATGCCTTCTCATATTCGTTGAAACTTATGACAGCGTTCCTACCCTTGATTAAACTTGTGACAGGCTTTTCAATCTCGGTGAACCTTGCGAAAACTTTCCTACCTCCACTGAAGCTTGTGACAGCTTTTCCACTCTAGGTAAAACTGATGACCTTTTGTTTAACTAATAACAAAGAGTCAGTAGCAAGAATTACCACAGTAATGTTGCATAGTCGAAACCATGATGCATATACAACTATACACATATACATGCGGAAACAAAATCAACAATAATGACGAACGAACACACTTCTTTAGAAAAAAATATACCTCTCACACTTTATTCGAAATGGTTACGAAAGGGTTACGAAACGGTAATGTGTGAGAGGTGAGTTGGAGACTGAACAAACTGCAACATATTGACCCCCTGTCCCTTTGCCTTTAGCAGCACTTCTTTTTCGTTCTACTGGGCTACTCAATCGGGGGTCCTGAGGGCCCATAGCCATCTGCTGGGTACTAGTTCTCTCTACAGCATCTTATCTCCAACTAACTGACTCAAACTAACTGAACCTGTCTGTGGCACCGAGTTATATAATTGTTTGACATCCACCTGCTTCTTGTGGGCGTCATTTCTGCACCCAATTCAAACCGTTCACAGTCAAGATTATACCCTGATATCTTCGACCGAATGCACCTGTTATTTACACAGGTGCATTTATTATTTGACAGCTCGGCCGAGGGTCAATATATTACAGTAAGTAATAAAAACAGTACAGGAGTGTTGGTGATTTTCATGAAAGGATTCGTCAATCAGTCACTTTATAGTCGGTAGAGAACAAATAAAAGAGTATAAATTTCAGAGCGAGCGAAACTATATTCCCACAATCACTAGAACCAGAGGATCTTTTTTTCATCGAACCGAAAAATATTAGTTAATCTTTTTTTTTTAATTTTTGACAAGTCCACTGGGAGACGAAAAGACAATAATGATGTTAATGGTATATTTCATTGATCACATTTGACATTTTATTTTCGATAAACCTGTTTCATTTCTTTACCTTTTTTTTTTTTTTGTATGCAGAAATTTTCTTCAAGAACCAGCAACGCAGCACTATATCTCACATTGGATCAGACTTGGTATAACCCTTCTGGCCAGTTTTAAAGTTGCACTGCTAAACAGTCTTCGGCTTAAAATTGATGCCTTGATGATCCAAGTTGAAATCCTGTAAGAGGTTATATATATTGCATAATTGCGTTAATGCCCTTGAGAAAAATATAAATCCAGCTTTTGATATATAGCGGGGCTACGTTAGCAGTTCCGTTAAACAAATCTCTTTATCCTTTGTAAATTAAAAACTCTAGTTAGAAGAAAAAATATGAATTCAAAACCATACGCCGTAGGGCTAGCAACTCAACATGGTAAAAATCAATTTGCTTAGAAATCGCACCATCATCACTGAAGTGGTATACCTCGGGCTTTATGCCCTCGACGGCGAAGATTTTTATTTTATTACTGTCACGAACAGTTTCAGTTTTACATTTTAATTATAAAAAATAAAACCTTTTTTTTTCATGCAGTCATCGTAGCAAAAGTAGTAATAAAAGGCAAGAAATTGATCACTGTTTTGTATAAAAGAATAAAGCAGGAAAATGCCAAATATCTTGGAAAGACGTATTTGATAGAAATGTTCAAAGCTATCAATAGGCTAACGATTATATGGAAATGAGACCTAACCAATAAAATGAAACGCAGTTTCTTCCAGGCAGCGGTCGCATCGATACTGCTATATAGATGCACTACATCGACTCTAACAAAACGGCTGGAGAAGAAGCTTGACGGCAATTACAGAAGAATGCTGTGAGCAATCTTGAACAAGTCCTGGCGGCAACACCCCACAAGACACCAACTGTACGGCCACCTGCCTCTTTTCAGGAAAACTATTCAAGTTAGACGAACTAGACATGCAGGACACTGCTGGAGAAGCAGGGACGAACTCATAAGAGATGTACTCTTATGGACCCCCACACATGGCCGGGCAAAAGCAGGACGACCAGCACGAACATACATTCAGCAGCTATGTGAGGATACGGGATGTTGTCCTGAAGACCTACCTAGGGCGATGAACGATAGGGAGGAGTGGCGAGAGAGGGTCAGGGATATCCGTTCTACCAGCACGACATGATGATGATGATGATGATTATATGGTATCAAAATAAGCAAGTTCTTACTCCAGTTAGGCTATTACATTCACTTTCTGACTAACTGTTATGGTGAAATACCCCATACTGTCACTGCATGGACCCTACCTACACTTAGAATAGTGACTGACTCGATAAACGAATCAAACGAGTCTAGTCAGTTTCCGGTAACCTTTACTGTCTGTATTTCAGTAAATATATACTACTATAAACATTACATCTCTTTGTGTTATTCATTTCGGACCCTTCAAGACCACAACTCTTATACCTTTGGGAAAGGTGTTGAACCTCTTTATTACCACTGTTATGGATCAAATAGCAGTTCTTCCATAAGGAATGCTCTGGCATTAAATAATAGAAGAAAGTTGATATACCAGTAAGCTACGAAAGCATAAAAAAACTTAAACACGAGTTAAATGATGAGACAACATAGGTTAAAACAATTATTTCATTTGAAAATGTATTTCAACACACGAGAAACATATAAGTAAATATAACTTATAAAATCTGGTAATGTTGCGGGAACAATACTATTTCGTTTGTTCTCTGCGAGGAAAAATATCAGTCCTCAAATTTAGGAACAACAAAATAAAAAAAAGAAATAACTCAGAAGATTTTTTTCTCCACCACCCGGGGGACATAATTAGAATAACGCATTATGTAGCTGGGCGATCTATACGGAATATCACTCACATCTTCATCTACCTCAAAATATTCGGCTTTTTCAAGTAATTTAATCAAAGAGACGACATCTCCAAACTAAACAATAGCTCTTTGAAACTAGTAGACAAGCTCACTCACCCAGGTTGCAGAGTCTCATCAACTAAGACTGATATCAACACGAGACTAGCAAAGACATGGACAGCTATCGATGGGCTGTCGGTCATATGGAAATCAGACCTGACCGATAAAATAAAACGCAGTTTCTTCCAAGTAGCGGTCGTGTCGATACTGCTATATGGATGCACAACATGGACGTTAACAAAACGGATGGAGAAAAAGCTTGACAGCAACTACACAAGAATGTTGTGAGCAATATTGAACAGGTACTGGAGGCAGCACCCTATAAAGCAGCAGATGTACGGCCACTTACCAACCATCACGAAAACTATCCAAGTTATACGAACCAGACATGTCAGACACTGCTGGAGAGGTAGGGACGAGATAATAAGTGACATATTCCTGTGGTCCCCTTCACATGGACGAGCAAATGCAGGATAATCGCCAAGAACCTATATACAGCAGTTCTGTGACGATACAGGATGTAGACCTGAAGACCTGCTGGAAGCAATGGACGGTAGGGAGTGGTGGTGAGAGAGGGTCAGGGATATCCGTGCTCATTGCGTGACATGATGATGATGATGATGGTGCTTATTCAAGTATTGACTGATAGAATGATTCATCATTTGTCGAGCTGGTACGTATATACATTTTAAGTATCCCATCATATTTTACGTTATCTGTGTTGTGGTTAATTAGGGTCTTAAACCTTTTGTACTTTAGTTGGACTCTTCAGCAGCACCATATGCTTTATCCAATTAAAAATTTAATAAGATTATGTGTTTTACTCAAAAGGGAGTTTGAGCCTGTCAGCAAGGCTTAGAATATAATGGCCGTATCTCCTGAAGTGCGGTAAGGCACACACAAAAAAAGGAGTCTTAATTATATCACTAAACTGGCTCTTGATGAGTGTGGATTCGCTCTCCAGTGCATTTACTTTCAGGTTCTCTGATTAGAATTAGTGGTAGCTTCTAGGTTTCTATTTATAATCCCAAAAGATATATTTAAAACCTCAATTTGCATTTAAAAAAGGAAAAATCTCTTAAGAAACAACTACACCAAAAATGCAAATTTGAACGTACGATGAACATGAAATAACCTGGCAAGTGTTTGCATTCCGTTTAATCAAACATGGGTTGTGCACTAGTAACTAAAATTACTGCTATGGGAAGTTCCATAATGTATTTTGCAATGTATGCCATATCTACAAGATTATGCTTTCTTTCTTAGTTTGTTAAATGGCATCTCATTTGCTACTAATTGATTGCCAAAGCCATCCTTGTAAAAGTAAGTAGTGTTACTATTTAACCTATATCTGGAATAAAGGAGGATCTTCAATTATTTTCCTAAGGGAAGTAGTCTGAAAAGTGAACCTAATAACGCAACAGAAGGTCTAATTCTCTTACTTTGTGATCATAGCATAAGCCTTTTCCGCTCTACGCTACGAGAATAACTCATAAGATAATGAACTTGTTTGATTACATGTATCGTTTATGATATTAATGCCTTGGTGTCAATAAATTTTTAATGTTAATTTTTAATGATATCTATGTCACCTCCATAAATCTAGTAAGTTTCTATATTACACTAACAAACAAACTTTCAAATTATAGTTGTATCAAGAAATTCACCACTTAGCTTGTTTCTCCTCACAGGCGCCAATATACGTCATCTAATCGTACTCTTTAAAGAAGTCGTATTGCTGAGGAGTTTGATCCACAGTGTTTATACTTTTAGTTAAAAGTCTATAGAAAAAGTTTAGTGTAGTCACCGACGACAAATATGGCGGTGATGGGTGAATGTCCTGTGGGGAAGGGAAAACAAAAAATACAACCTATCTTACACGATAGGACCTGGTTGCTCTTTTCTCTACATAGTGTCTCTGAGTAGATGAAAATGGTTAACTGACACAGTGTTTGGGGAGGTTAGCCTCTTCCTGTATCTTTGAATCCTATCTCCTCGGTTCACGGGAACATTCGTCACCTTGTTCACCATTCACCAAAAAAAGAGGGCGAATCAAGAAATCCGTCGTCCTTTATTTGGATTCAATATACACCCGGTACCATATGCTTAAAATATTACACAAAGGATATGAGACCAGAAAATAACTAACACATGCAAACGAAAGTGAATAATTAAATAGTTTTTATGTTTCAGTATTTCGGATAATAATTTGGACTTCGTCTCCATTTTCTTCCATTCTATGCAGAATTTAAGTAGCAATAAATTTGTAAATTGCATTTTTAAAATATCGCTACTTTGAAACGAAATGTTTCCTGCCTAATGACATTAATGAATGACATGTATTTTTATCATTTTTTTTAAAGATTCATTAATATCTGAATAATTACTACAGTGCGAAATGATATCAAATTATGTTCCCGTGTGCAGTCAGCTGAACTTTTTAATCTTATTTTATAAATTAAATTCCTGCGAATATCAACAAATAATTTAAGGCTTGAAAAACATAGCAACAGAAAGAAAATGAACCAAACAAATATGGCGATTTTTTTTACTTGTCATCGAAAAACGTTTAACAGATTCATTTTTCTCTTCAAGTGAAGAATGTCTTCTTTCATTTTCTTAATATTTTGAGCTTCTTCCCCATATTTTCTCAAAGAAATTAGGTTCTTTTTAGGTCATCATAGTGTAGATTGATATTAGTGCTACCAAATTGGTATATGTAGTTGTAACATTTTTGCTGTTTTTGCTTGAGCAACGTGGTCACTGTGGTTTTCAGAAACATTCACTCAGTATCTACTTATCAAACAGTTTGCAATTTAGATAATGAAACTTTCGGTTAAGGCATTTGGCAAAAGGGGAGAGTGTAAAGGCAGAACTGGTCTTATGTCCCTTCCAAAAATCATTATGAAGTAATTACAAGATAAATACATTTACAAACGTTTACGGTTATTATTCACAGATTTAACTAAAAAATTTTTTTTAAACATAGAATACATTGATAACAATTAACGCACATACTCACTAATACGATCTTGTGGTTCCCATGCTTTAGAATGTGGCTCACTTTTGAATTTATTCTTTTCCTGGGTTCCAGTAGATAGAGAGTGAGAGGCAGATATTATATATATATATATATAGAGAGAGAGAGGGAAAGAGAGAGAGAGAGAGAAAGAGAGAGAGAGGGAGAGGTGTGTGTGTGTGTGTGTGTGTGTGTGTGTGTGTGTGTGTGTGTGTGTGTGTGTGTCAGTGCTATTTTGAACAAATGCAGGCTGTAGCACCCAACAAAACATAGCTTTACGTCCACTTATCTATCATTTCACAAACTATCTAAGTAAGATGAATAAGGCCTACTGGTTGTTTGAATGTCTGACACGAAGCTTAATAATTTTTATCATTCAGTGTTTTCTGGTTATTGTCTTTATCTTCTTTGTTATATTTACATACGTTTCGGCCAATATCTCCGCCGGTCTTCTTCGGGTGTTTCTTGTTGAACTCTGGAGCTTAACGGTACTTCGAACCACGTCCTTTATTTAATTCCCGGGGGTCTCTTGCTCTGATTCCGTTAACCATAAGCGGGTACAATTGTTAAGTATTCCTGTATTGTTACTCACCTGCAGTCAGAATTGAACCTTCAGGCTCCTGTTGATTGTCTCTTTAGAATATTATCACCTGAAACGTTGTGAACATAACAATAAAGATGGAGACAATAGTCCGAAAACCCTGAATGATAAAAAGGCAAAATGGGAACTGCCGGTGAGCTAAGGGGGAACTCATAAGCGACGATCTCCTATAGAGGTCAATTATAGACACACCAGTGTCGGTCAACCAGGATAGACTTACATCAGCTCTGAGTGGACACTAGATTTCGTCTACAGAACCAGCAAAGAATGCTGGACGTTAGGGACAGATAACGAGCAAGTGTCAAATTACTCAGTGTTTTCAGCAAGACTTGATCCTATTTACCCAACCCCTCCGCTCGGGCAGCATATGACACAAGGTCAATTTTTTTAAGCGGAGTTTAAGAGGTTTGAATTCAGAGTTTTCCTTCTAGACTAGTTGCCTCACCAAGGCTGAAGAACCTAGTCTGCCCTACTATTTATCCATAGCTGGAGGGGGGATAATTGGATCCATACCTTTCCCAAGGGTATTAGTGCTATGTGAAATGCAATCAGTCTTGTCCAGGAATTGAACTCGTGTCGCCGTGTCCATATTTGGACTTGATGGTGATTATGATATATGCATATATCGACTACGTCCTCTTCAGGCAAGTAGATGATATTAGTTGCTACTTAAACTTTGCTGTCAAAAATGCCGACTAGTACAAAGTGTAAATGGTTTTCAAAAGTGCTCAACTATATCATCATCATTATCATTATCATTGTATCAATATTATAAGACTTCTACCGAGTTTTTCACATCAACATTTGCTAATGGTTTTTCACTGGTGACTATGTCACAGCAAGTCTCCAGGAATCTTCTCAGTATTTTGGACATTCCCATCAATGCTAAAGTCTAGGTGGTCTCGACTCGTACTCCAAAAATTCAACTCTTCAACCCTTTTGGGATTCGCTCTAAAGGCGCCAATTACAATTGGTATCACTGTCACTTATCCTTGAGAGATCTCTAAGTTCCCTGATATTGCTCCAACATTAATGTAGTTGTGTGCTCCATGAAGTTTTTTTTTTTCAAAATGGGTTGTTCCTTGGAAATCTTTGTTGGGAGACTGACTTTATATATATATATATATATATATATATATATATATATATATATATATATATATATATTAACATTTGAGAGTATCTATTCAGTTATATCTGAGTGGCTACTGATAATTTGCAAGTCTCTCAATATCCACGACAATAGATATCAGAGAGAAATGAATATTACATTTATCAAAAATTTCAAAACCTGTAAACCTTTGATAGTTGAAAACACACTCGGCTAAAACTTGTTAAGGTAAGTAGAACGAAATTACAATAATATCAATTAAAATATCCTTATTTCCTAAATTATATGTAAAACTATAACACAACTAAACAGATTCAACAATATTTGAACTGAAAATTTGGTGACAACACGATGGTCGTTGTGTGAAATTCTTCGATTGAGCCTTTTGCCTGATAATCAAAAAAATGTTCTCTTTACGACCCCCTTTGAAAAATGGCATTGCTGGTTGGTAACCTATTGGCTAAAGTTTTCATAAACAGATAAATGTATTATTCGCCAATTTAACAAAGATTTAGGGCCTTATTATGATTAATTCTGCTTGGACAACTGTTCTCATTTTGATTGTTATAGCGACAAAAACTCGTCGCTTTTGCTCCCAGGGCTTCGTTACCTGTCTGTCTAGCATTTCAAGATTTTAATTCAAACCCTTTATTCACATAACGCGGATATATTGTTCTTTGTTCGCTGCATTAGAGAATATCAACTCATAGACAATTCCTTCATATCAAGTTACTTTTTTTATAATAAATTTCATGCCTTATCGAATCCGGATAATAAAGAATTAACTGCCAGTAGAAGCTAATTAATTCATTAATAATCTTATCTACATCGTTATGCCACTCAGTGGCAGTTTCCTTTGAATTAATTCTGTTTTCATATACGTCGTCGACATTTCTTTGCAAAAGAATACCCTATCTGCACTAAAACAAATTATATCTCTTATTCATTTTACTATTTCTGCACTGCAGAAGCCATGACAATAAATGACAGTGTACCTTGTGGTCAGAGAAATGTATGATGAGTAACCCCTTTGGACTGCTATGTCGGATGAGGGCTTTTTCGGAGAATGGTGAGTGTAACATACAAAACACAACACGACTCTTTTTTTTTTTTGATGCAAGAAATTTCTGCATGAACTTAAAAAGAGGGTTGCTATGCTACCTGTGATTGATAATTCTGGCATCTTTTTTTTCTTCGAGGTGTCGTAAAATTTTCGTATGAGTTTTTTTTTTTTTGGGGGGGGCAAGAAGCAAACAAGTCTCCTACTTCTTTGTGGATTCAATATATTTTTCTTGTTCCGTTTAATGATCATCATCATATCGCGCTGGTAACACGGATATCCCTGACCCTCTCTCACCACTCCTCCCTATCGTTCATCGCCCTAGGTAGGTCTTCAGGACAATATCCTGTATCCTCACGTAGCTGCTGAATGTACGTTCGAGCTGGTCGTCCTGCTTTTGCGAAGCCATGTTTGGGGATCCATAAGAGTACATCTCTTATGAGTTCATCTCTGCTTCTCCAGCAGTGTCCTGCATGTCTGGTTCGTCTAACTTGAATAGTTTTCGTGATAGGGGGCAGGTGGCCGTACAGTTGGTGCCTTGTGGGGTGTTGCTGCCAGGACTTGTTCAGGATTGCACGCAGCATTCTTGTGTAATTGCCATCTAGCTTCTTCTCCAGCCGTTTTGTTAGCGTCCATGTAGTGCATCCATATAGCAGTATCGATGTGACCGCTGCCTGGAAGAAACTGCGTTTCATTTTATCGGTTAGGTCTGATTTCCATATAATCGATAGCCTATTGATAGCTGTCCATGCTTTCGTTAACCTCGTTTCCATGTCCTTTTCGGTTGATTCGACGCTGCTTCCTAGGTACGTGAATTTGTCTACTAGTTTAAGTGGGGTTCCTTCTAGAGTGGAGATGTCCCCCGTTTGGTTATAGCACATATATTCCGTTTTGTGTGCATTAACATAGAGGCCTATGCTTGCTGCTGCTCGTTCCAAACTATGCAGAAGTGTTTCGACTTGGTCAGGTGTATTTGCCAGTATCGCTATGTCATCGGCGTAGTCGGCGTCTGTAATTGTTGTTGCGGGGTATCTTCTGCTTCTTTTCTTCGTCAGTTCGCAGCCATTCTCTTTGATTTTGTCAATCGATGTTCTAAGTACGTAGTCTAGACAAATGATAAAGAGGTACGGGGCCAGCGTGTCCCCTTGTAGTACTCCTGCTACAATGTCAAAGTATTCTGTGTCGGTACACATTCGGTGATGGTACTTTTACTTTAGTGTTTCTATAGAGAATCGTTATTGCCGCTACGGTTTCTTTAGGTATGCCGTACGCTAGTAGGATTTGTTCCATCTTTCCTCTGTGAATGGAGTCGAAAGCCTTGGTAAAGTCGACAAATATTAATGTCACTTGTAGGTTCTTTGCCCGTACACCTTCAAGGATTCTGCGGATGGTTAATATTTGTGAGGTCGTGGATCTATTTCTTCGGAAGCCATTTTGTTTTTTTCTAAGTATGTTGTTGATTTTGGGTTCTATTCGGTTTCGTAGTAGGGCATTGTAGATTTTGGCAGCTATGGCTGTAAGTGTTATGCCTCGGTAGTTTTTGGCTAATCCGAGGTCCCCCTTTTTAGGGAAGGGGAGTATGCATCCCTTCATCCATCTATCTATCGGATTTTGATTGTATACTGCGTTGCAGTGTCGGAGCAGTATGTCGTCGAATTGTCTGGTCTTCCATACTTCCGGGGGAATTTCGTCCAGCCCTGCAGCTTTCCTATTTTTAATTTTTCTGAGAACCGACCGTTCACACAAGAAGAACTCGACTCGTTTAATGATAGCCGGCACAAACGCAAGGACTTTCGGTTTTACTTTTATTATTTGTCCGTCGATAATTAGTCAAAATACTCTATTAGTCTTCTATTTGGCAGATTCATGATTCTTTTTAGTTATTTTCACTAGGTCTGGTCATCTGGCCGAGATGAGGCGATCCGTTTGTATCTCAAAATCACTGAGAAATTTCTGCATCTCATTTTCTACGATGAATTTTGTTTTTTGCATAAACCATTCGTTCGTTTGGTCAAATTTAAAATTCTTGCACAATTCCCTGTGGAATACTTTCTCTAACAAGTCGTGACTAGTCTTTTACTTTCGTGGTTCTAATTTTCTGCATTCGCGTTTAATGGGATTGATCATTCCGTCGCTATCTCCATATAACCTACATCTGCTATTTTGTTTCGCCTCCGACTTCTTTATAGATTCCACATATATTTTCTTGTTTCGTCTAATGTTAGCAGGCACAAATGCAAGGACTTTCGGTTTTAATTATATTATTTGTCCGTCGATAATTAGTCAAAATACTATTAAATTTTTAAGCAATAGATAGAGACAAAGAGACACAGTGAGTGATATTGGCAATTTGGTACTTTCCGTGACTCATTTTAATACCAACTCGATTATACAATTTATCAGATAAAAATTTACTGACTGCTTTGATGGTCGAATACACTCTTTTTCAGTCAATCTCACAATATGCGATCCATTATTTTCTCTGACGGTATAATTTCTTCTGATATCTCATATGAGTGTTATTCCTATACTACCCAAAATCCCTGACTTAAAATTTCTGCATGAACTTAAAAAGAGGGCCGCTATACTTACTGTGATTTGTCATTTATTCTGCCTCAGTTTGTGTGCCTACAGGTGACTTTATTTATCTATTTCTTTCATTTATTTTGGCTTGATCGGGTCATCCTTTTATTCATTCCTTAATCTAAAATAAATCATTAACCAAGTAGTACTAACGACCCATTGGCATAAGGCAATATGTCTAGACCATAAAGCTCAAGACAAACAAAAATTAATTTATGAAATATTTATTTTCGATCTATCAGATATATTTAAGAATTTTAATTTAACCTTACATACCAACCCCTCCGCTCGGGCATGATATGACACAAGGTCAATTTTTAAGCGGAGTTTAACAGGTTTGAATTCAGAGTTTTCCTTCTCCTAGACTAGTAGCCTCATCAAGACTGAAGAACCCAGTCTGTCCTACTATTTACCCATAGCTGGAGGGAGAATAATTGGATTCATACCTTTCCCAAGGGTATTAGTGCTATGTGAAAATGCAATCAGTCTCGTCCAGGATTTGAACTCGTGTCGCCGTGTTCATTTCCTACGACGATAACCGTTACACCACGGGCACCTCCAAAAGAATTTTAATTTAACAATCTTCAGATTAGCCATTTGTCAGTCGCAAAAGCGTCACAACTGAACATCAACTAATTCAGATAAGACAGATTTCATTCACTCTTTGTCACTATTAATCCCTTACGGTTTTTGTTTATGCTTGGTCCTCTAGAATGTGGCAAGTGTCCGCGTAGATCTGATGAATATGAATAAGTTAATCCTGGATTAGCAACTCTAGTGGGTTCATGTGTCACAGTCCACGGTAGAAAGTCTTTTCTCAGTCTGTCCTGTTTCGTATGCAGTGCGCAGTGTATTTTGTTCTTCTTACTTGGAGGTTTAGTGAGATTGGATTGACGTGGCCGTACAGCTGCTCCTTTAAGTGTATGCTGGTTTCATAATTTGTTCAAAACACGACGCATCAACTTTGAGTAGTTCAAATCTATTTTTCTCTACGCCTCTTGTATAAAGAGGAGTACTCTAAAAAAAATTCATTTTGATCATTGTTTTAAATATATGTATTTATCCAACCACTTTATATGAGCAGAATATGACACAATGCCAATCTTTCAGTGAAGTTTAAACAGTTGGAACTCAGAATTTTCATTCTCCTTGACTGGTTGCCATACCAAGGTTAACAAGGCCAGGCTGACCTACTACTTAGTTAGAGGGAGATTAGCTGTGTTCATACCTTTTCTTAGCGTATAAGCGTTATGTGAAATTCAGAGAGCAGCGCCCAGAATTTAAACACGCGTCACTGGGTTCATTTCTCACGTCGTTCATTTCTTACGTTGTGTCTTTCTTCCCTCTTGTGTCGCACTGCGGGTGACACAAATAATTTTTTTTAACTATATGTTTAAATAAAATACTAATGTTTTAACCAGAGGTAGCAAACTCATCGATCGCGGGCCACATGCGACCCTCGAAGTTTGCTGCGAGTAAAAAAATCTATACTCTCTAATTAAATTAATAATTCCATCTGAGATTCAAGGAATCTATAATGTTCACACTCTTGGTCCGTGTTCGAGTCAAATTACAACCTAGGATTCGAAAGCTTATTTTCCAAGTAGGTAAACCTCATCGTCTGAGAAGATTAGCACAATCCACTCTCGTTATTTACATTATCCCTCTTTTGGTCTTGAGCCACATTAATCTGTACCGAGTCAATATCAAGTGTAGAGCAATGAATCATAAATCATGATCACAGTAAGTGTGATTCTCACTTTTGATTAAACGTTTTATTTATTACGCCACGTTGAAACTGTCGTATAAACATAATTGAAATATTACTAATTGGAGAGTCGACTTTTGCAATGAATGCTTACGGTTCTAGCAAGGGTGGCAGTTGTAGAGTGATGGTCATCAGAGGTCATTGATAACAAATCAGTACCGTGGCACTGTGCCAAGAAGATTTTTAAACATTCATAAGAGCTAAAAAAAAATGTTTAGCCAGTTATCTTACCCTGCCTATCATACAACGTCTTATTAACCGAGCCTAGAATATATTGTCTGTATCCCGAATGAAGGGGTCCTGGGTATGCAACTAAACATACCTTATTGGGCACCCGGTGTGGCATGAACTTAATACATTAAATAATTTATTTGATTTACATGACAAGTTGTTTTTTTTAACTTCATAAGCGCCCATTTATATTTTCATCTAAACTTGACTTATTCTGAGAAAATGTCTCTTCGCCAATAGTCCAGGAGACCGGGGTTCCAATTCCAGTTCGAGACATACAAAAGACTCAAAAAATGGTCCTTGATGCCTCCTTGCTTAGTACTCAGCACTATATGGTACATATCAAGGGTAAAGTGGAGGAATCCAGGGAAAGGAGTAGTACTCTCCCCTACATCTCGGTGTAGTAGCTATTGAAAAAGGTGCTTTCTAGTCACCCTCGACTACAGTCACCAACCTTTTATAGGACGCACCGTAAGAACTAAAACTATTCTTTCTTCGCATTTCAAACAATTTAAAAAAGATAGTATTTCAACTTTTAGGTTTTTAATTTTTTCTAACGCATTTTCTTAATTTGCATATTTTACTTTAAAAATTGAAAATGAATTATTATATTTAATTATCCATTTTCAATTTTATTTTTAATCATTTTCTTATATATTTTGATTACCATTTTTAATAAGTATAATTTTGTTGATGGCTTTTATAATTGTGTTTAGCTGGGGAAGATTCGTAATTAAAATTGTCCTCCCACTAACAGTCAAAGTAAACCTTTCCTGTCAATCAACCTGTAACCCCAAGTTAACTGCGTTTTCTCATAAATATGATGAAATATATTTATCGACAAAATGATATTTCTATAAAGGTTTTTTCTTAATCATTATTGCAAGGTTGTATTTAATCTACAGGTTGGAAAGATAAAATGCTCGTCCTAAAGAAAACAACACTACAGCTTTATTTTAATATTATTACTGAAAAAATCAATTCAGGTAACTTGATTATGCACTAGAGCTGACATCTATTCAATGTGACCGCCTTCAGCCTCAATCATCGCCTCTATACGGATCCGGAACTAGGAGAATGCCTTTTCCACAAGCGCCGGTGGGAGCTCGGCGAATACTCGGCGAATGGCGGCGATCAGGCTGGCTTTGGTGTTGTAGGAGGTCATGTTGTTGATGTTCTCGACGTATGACCTAACGAAGTAAGGTACAAAGTCGTAGCACTCCTTCTGAAGCCAAGCCTGGGTCTCTTTGGATTGTGGGCCGGCGCCGAGTCCTGGTACCACACCCAGGGTCTGCCACCGGCCACCTGATTTCACCAGGGGATCACCACACTCTTCAGCACATCCAGGTACACTTCATAGATGTGAGGTGGCATGATGTGGCCCTCACTTGAAACAACACCAAAGACCATAACCGTAGCCGGAAACTTTGTTTTCATCACCCTGGATACGTCCCTGTTATGTGTAACAATCCAGATTTACATTTTGAGAGTGCTGGCAATGGTCCTGTTGTCATAACTTGGATCGTTGGAGTGCATGATTTGTACAGCGGTGCATCTACGATCTCGCTCGTTGACCATTGTGTCACTTTCAGACATGATACTATTTACCAACCCCTCCGCTCGGGCAGGATATGACACAAGGTCAATTTTTAAGCGGAGTTTAACAGGTTTGAATTCAGAGTTTTCCTTCTCCTAGACTAGTTGCCTAACCAAGGCTGAAGAACCTAGTCTGTCCTACTATTTACCCATAGCTGGAGGGAGAATAATTGAATTTATACCTTTCCCAAGGGTATTAGTGCTATGTGAAATGCAATAAGTCTCGTCCAGGATTTCTACTCGTGTCGCCGTGTCCATTTCCTACGACGATAACGACTACACCACGGGCACCTCCAGACATGATAGAAGGCTCCTATCGCTCTTGGGATTTGTACACAACTGGCCAACAAGTAGATGGTCTGCAACAAAAAAAGAAAATTGATTTTCATGAAACGGAAATGGAATCATGTCGTCTTTTCTAGGGCGACAATTTTATTGTTTTACCCTCTACTTTTCAGCAAATATTCATCCTGTCACTGATTTTGCAGAGTAATTCGAAATAGAAATAGGCAGATATTAATCTAGAAATTTAATTCATGGGATAATATGAGGGCATTTATTATGCATATATTCCGTGTAATTTTCATGGATAACATGTGTGTATAAATGTATGGGTGTGTGTCTGTTCAAGTGTGTGTGCACGCACGTGTGTGTGAGTGCGTGTACACGCACGTGTGTTTACATGTAATCTCTAACTGCCAAAATGTCACGCCTCGTAATGAAACACAGATTAGCAGATTAACGATTTTAATCGTTTGCGTTGGCAGATGCAGATAACAATATCACTTGTTAATAAGCACTTTTAATTTTTGAATACAGCTAGTTGATCCTTCATTTGGATTTGTTAATTGAGGTAATTATTATTATTCTGCTCTTTTGAGAGTATTTTTCACCAGCGTTAGCTGATTGAGTCTCAATGGAGTTTGAGAGACAGCAAGTGTCCTCAAGTTTCCAGGACTCTTCTCAGTATCCTGGTCGATCTTAAAATTGTCATAGTTTGGGTGCTCTCTTCTCGTCCTCTTATTTCCATGTCCTTTTAATCCATGTACCGATTCTTTGGTGATTCTACCAGGAGCACCAATTACAATTGGTTAATGTTGTTGCTGTTATTATTATTATTATTATTATTATTATTATTATTATTCACTCATTAGAGTTTTTCACATTAGCGTGTTAGCTGATGGTCTTACATTGGAGTTTAAGTATCAGCAAGTCTCCCTAAGTCTACAGGACTCTTCTCAGTATACTTGCCGTTCTCAATAATGTAGTAGTTTGGATGGTCTTCACTCGTTCACGAACTTCAAAGTCCTCCAGTCCATTTAATAATCATTTAGTAACTGTACCAAAAGAAACTATCACAATTGGTATAACCGTCACCATGTTCCATAGTTCTTTTCAAATCGCAAGAAATGTCGAAGTACTTATCCTTCTTTTCACATTTTTCCAATTTTATTTTGTGGCCGGTGGAGACAGCAAAATTGATAATTTTATAAATTCTCGTTTTTGTTGTTGATTATTATAAGGTCTGGTCTTCAGGCTGATGTTAGATGATCTGTCTGTATGTCAAAGTTCAATAGGAGTTTGTGTCTCATTTTCTAGGACAAGTGCTGGATTGTGCTAATTTACTACATTCGCTTATTATGTGATTGATGGTTTCGTCTCTGTCACCACATAACCAACATATGTTATTCTGTTGAGTCGTACGTATCCTTGCTTTGAAATGATTGGTTCTCATGCCGCTGTTTTGTGCTGCAATTAGGAGAAATTCTGTTTCTATCTTTAAGTTTCCTTTTCTCAGCCAGGTCCAGGTTTTGTCGTGTAAGATGTCGTTTATTAGCCGTTTAAAAAACCCATAGAGTTGTTTTTCTTCCCATTTTTGTTTCCTAGTTATTGACAATATGTTATCAATTGTGTTGTCAGCATCGTTTCTGATGGCTGAAATCAGTCCCCGTTCGTGCTTTTGGACGTGGTCTTCGAGTCGTTGTATCAATGCGTCAACGTTATCTTCGATGTTAGCAGGACCTCTTCCTCCTTCTTTTCTTGATACATATAGTCTGTCAATATCGCCTCTGGGATGTAATGCCTAGTGCATGGTCATTAATTTTCTAGTTCGTTGGTCCATTTATTTAAGTTCATCTCTGACCCACATAGAAAGTGTCCCGAGTATCTAACGAGGATTACAGCCCCATTATTCTTCCTTTGATAAGGTTTCCGCTAGAGAGTTTTGTCTCAAGTAGTTTTCTTGTTCTCATTAGATAATCTTTTTGAATTTTGTCTTTCATTTGCACTTGTTTGATGGTGTCAGCCTCCAAGATTCCCAAGTGTTTTTAGGTTTCCTTTTCGCCGAGCGTTCTCATCTTGTTTTGATTTGCTAATTCCAATCCGTCAGTCCTATGCCGTTATTAAATTCTTCACAATTTTTTCACGACAGAGTTAACTGATAGTCTTGTGTCTGAGGTTCCAAGTCTAGCAACTTTAATTAGTCTCACTGTCATTCTCATGTTGTGTAGGTTTCTTTTGTTTTTTGTTTTGGTTCTTTTTGGTTTATTTTTGTTTCTATCAATTTTCAAATATTTGTCTATCGTTTTGATGTTTTTTTAAAATTTTCACTTGGTTGTCCCCTGGAACGGTAAAAGCAAATAGACGGCAAGTTCTCCCTTTTTTAATTAACAATAGGTCTGGTCTTAACGGAACACGAAAATAAGTTTTTTATCTTAAAATCCTTAAGAATTGTACGAGTCCCATTATTATTATTATTATTATTATCATTATTATTCCATGTGAGTTTTTCACACCAGCGTTAGCGGATGGTCTTTCACTAGAGTTTGAGAAACAGCAAGTCTCTTCAACTCTCCAGGATTCTTCTCAGTATTCTGGTCGATGTCAATAATGTGGTAGTTTGGATCATCTCCATTCGTCCTTTTATTTCCAAACCCTACAGTCCTTGTATCAATCCTTTGGTGACTATTCCAAGAGCTCTAATTACAATTGATATAACCGTCATTCTCATGTTCCACAGGTTTTTTTTGGGTTTTTTTTCAATCCCCTTGCAAGGTCGAGGTATTTATCTTTTTCAATTTATTTCAATTTTACTCGGAGGCCATTCCTTGATAGCAAAGTCCACAATTCTGCAAGTTCTCATTTTTTTGTTATTTTTTTTAAAGTTCTGATCGTCTGGCCAAGAGTAGATTATCCGTTTGTATCTTACAATCATAGAGGAGTTTGTGCGTCTCATTTTCCAGGACGGACGCTGGGTTGTATGTATTCCATTTGTTCGTTTGATCAACTTTCAGTTTCTAGGACAATTCCCAGTCGATCACCTTACCCACATAGTCGTGACTATTCTTATACTCTTTTCGTGCTAATTTGCTGCATTAGGTTATAATGTGATTGATCGTTTCGCCTCTATCTCCAGATAATCTACATCTGTTGTTTTGTGGCGTGTTATCAATTCTTGCTTTGATAACTTTATTATTATTATTATTATCATTATTATTATGATTACTCATTAGAGTTTTTCATATCAGCGTAAGCTAATGGTCTTTCACTGGAGATTGAGCGACAGCAAGTCTCCTGAAGTCTCCAGGACTCTTCTCAGTATTCTGGTCGTTTTCAATAATGCTGTTGTTTGGATTGTCTCCACTCGGTCGCCTACTTCTAAATCTTCCAGACCCTTTAATAATCCTTTAGTTACCGTGCCAAAAGACACTATCACAATTAGTATAATTGTCACCTTCATGTTCCATGTTTTTTTCAATTCTCTAGCAAGGTCGATGTACTTTTCTCTCTTTTCACATTCTTTCAGTTTTATTCTGTGGTCAGCCGGGACAGCAAAGTCGACAATTTTGCAGATTTCCTTTTTTTTTTTTTGATTATTGTAATGTCTGGTCTTCGGGCCGGGATTAGGTGATCCGTTTATATATCAAAGTCCCACAGGAGTTTGTGCGTGTTCTTCTCTAGGACAGGTGCTGGATTATTATTATTATTATTATTATTATTATTATTATTATTATTATTATTATTATTCCTTGCCAGTTTTCACTTCTTTCATAGGAGTTTGAGTGACAGCAAATGTCCTCAATGCCAGAATGCTGCTATTAGTCCCGGAGCCTTATATCATCATTCTGGCATAATCAAATCCTGTAGTTTGGATGGCCACTGCACGTGCTCGAATTTCCACCTTAGCCATCCCCTTTAACAAGTCCTTGGGAATCGTTCCGAGCACACTAGTTACAATTGTCATCAAAATCACCTTAATGTCCCGTAACCTTTTTAGTTCTCAGGCAAGGTCCATGTATTTATCTCTCTTTTCGTTTTCTTTGATTTTTCCCCTGCGGTTCACTGGGACAGTTATATCCATTATTCGGTAGGTTCTCTTCGTTTTTCTTGTTTTTTTGTTTTTTTTTTACTTTTGCTTTTACCAGGTCTAGTCTTCTGGCCCGGACTAAGCGATCTGTTTTCTCTTTTTTCTCAAAATCCCAGAAAATTTTGTGTGTCACTTTCTCCAGGACGGGTTCTTCTTTGGGCAAATACCATTTGGTAGTATCGGCAAATATCATAATTATTCCGCTCGTCTTCTTCATCCAAAGTTCTTCAGTTCATCTACCAAGCCTTTGCTGACTGTACCGAGCTCGACAATTGGTTTGGCCGTCACTTTCATATTCCGTCATTTTTTCAGTTCTCTAGAAAGATCTACGTATTTATCTAACTTTTCGCTTTCCTTCAGTTTTACCCAGTAATCAGCTGGAACGACAAAGTCAACTATTTGATAGATTCCTGTTTTGTTTTGTTTTTTTGTTTTAGTTACTTTCACCAGATCTGGTCATCTAGCCGAGATAAGGAAATCCGTTTGTATCTCAAAATCACTGAGAAATTTGTGCGTCTCATTTTCTACGATTGATTCTGTTTTTTGCATAAACCATTTGTTCGTTTGGTCAAATTTTAAATTCTTGCACAATTCCGTGTGTGATACCTTTTCTAATAAGCCGTGTCTAGTCTTTTACTTTCCTGGTTCTAATTTTCTGCATTCGCGTCTCTATCACCAGATAATCTCCATCTGCTATTTTGATTCGTCTTTTTTTATTTCATTATTATCATAATTATTATCATTATTATTTAGTCTTTGCATGTTTTTCACACAAACTGTCATTTTTTTCTAGAGTTTTCAAAGATTTTCCGATTGCTTCTAAGTATTCCAGCTATTCATAAGAGTGTTGTGATCTGGAAGATGACAGATTATTTGATGATAGACAGGATTGTTTGAAACTAAATTTAGTCTTGTAAATGACAACTTTGGTCCAGTGAATGAAAACTTAAAAATAAATACATGAATATTCCACGTATTTTTTCTACACAGTGTGTGTGCATGTAAGTGTGTGTGCATGTAAGTGTGTTTTGTGTGCAATTCTCTCTCTCTCTCTCTCTCTCTCTCTCTGTGTGTGTGTGTGTACATGTGTTTGATTCATGTATGCAATTCAGGTTAAATTCTAATGAACTCGTGTTTGATACAACAGGAAATTTGAGAGAAGCTTTTCTGAATAAAGTTCTTTGTAAAAGATATAAGACGTACGTTTATAAACTCTTTAAACTGCATTTTTAGTTTGATTTGTAAATCAAATTTTAAATGAAAAAAAAATCGCATGAAGATTAATGTACATTTAAGCATAATATATAATAAAGTAATGATGTCAAGATTGCCTTCTAGGCTCGTAAGTAGCAATTTGAATAAAAGAGTAAGCTATTCTAATTAAATTATGAACGGTAGATTTTAACCAAACAGATGACTGAAGAAGTGCCATAACTCCCATAATCAATATACTTAGTTCAGTGCAACATTTGCAGTTTACTTAAAATAAAATTCCTCTCACTGGTAAGATTTGTGGAAATTATGAATATTTGAAACGTTTACACCATATCACAAGGGAAGTTTCTGAAACACGTGAACCACTGTCAAGTTCAATGGAATAAGTGTATTGGACGCTTTAGATTTTTATTTTGGGAAGATTAATAACATTTCCTTTATTGTCAATGACACGTTTGGTTTTGGGTTGCTTTTTGAGCATATCAACCATTGTAGGTAATATGCAGCCAAATCATCATCATCATCATGACGTGCCGCCAGCACGGATATCCCTAAACCTCTATCGCCACTTCAACCTATCGTTCATCCCCTCTGCCAAGTCTTCAGAGCAACATCCTCACATAGCTGCTGTATGTATGTTCAAGCTGGTCGTCCTGCTTTTGCTCGGCCCTATGTCGTGGTCCATTGGAGTACATCACCTATGAGCTCGTCCCTGCTTCTCCAGCAGTGTCCTGCATTTCTGGTTCGTCTAACTTAGATAGTTTTCGTGATGGAAGGTAGGTGGTGGTATAGTTCGTGCTTTGTGGGGTGTTGCCTCCAGGACTTGTTCAATATTGCTCGCTGCATTCTTGTGTAATTGCCGTCTAGCTTGTCCTCCAGCCATTTCGTTAGCGTCCAAGTACTGCATCAATATAGCAGTATCGATATGACCGCTGCTTGGAAGAAACTGCGTTTCATTTTATCGGTCAGGTCTGATTTCCATATGATCGATAGCTTATCGATAGCTATCCATATCTTCGTTAGCCACATGTCGATATATTTTTCAGTTGATGAGTCACTGCTTCCTAGGTTGGTGAATTTTTGATTTTGTTTGTTTGGGTTTTATGTCATATCCACCATTGTAGGTTATATACTGCCAGATCTTATTTATGCATATTTATTAAATATACATGATATGTAAACAAATTTTATAGATAACATTCTTAAACGAGCATCTACTGATTTTTGCACGCAGTTAAATAGTTACAAGTATTTCTATACAACAGTCACAATTTAACATCAGTCATTTGTTTGCACGCCTAGTTTGTTTTATTAGACTCATAGATAGCACCCTGTTAAGTGCTACCACTCCGGTGAGAATTGACCTGGGGACCTGGCAATGAAGGGTATTCTGCATTCTGAAAAACTCCTGGGCAGTAGCTACGCCATGAAATTGTTTTATGTCATAACCAGGACACTTTTTGTTTTATGCCATAACCCGGACACTTTTTGTTTTATGTCATAACCCGGACACTTTTTGTTTTATGTCATAACCAGGACACTTTTTTTATGTCATAACCAGGACACTTTTTGTGTTATGTCATAACCAGGACACTTTTTGTTTTATGTCATAACCAGGACACTTTTTGTTTTATGTCATAACCAGGACACTTTTTGTTTTATGTCATAACCAGGACACTTTTTGGTTTATGTCATAACCAGGACACTTACCTCGCTGCAGAGATGCAGTTAATATTTTCTTCAGCAACAACCGACTGTGAAGGCCACTTTTGGGAAATACAAATTCTCTCTATCTCCGTTATAAACAAACATTGTATTCATTGGAAACATCTTTTTGATACGTTCATAACATTTTCAAAAAAATATTTTTTAAGAAAAAAATGTTCCACTAATTTTATTAGCGTAGGAGACTGAAAGAAAATGATATTAATAAATAATAACTTAATTATTTTGATTTACTCAGCTCATTAATGTATTTTTTGAACAGTAAGATTCGTGTTATTCTCCTGTCTATATTTAAATGGTCAGCAAACTCTAAATTCATCTAAGAAAGGGCTACCAAGTATTTTGAGGTCAATGATCTTATTCATCTAATGCGTTTCAAAACAACGGTCACCAATTTTTACGGAGTAGAAAAAAGCTAAAGTCCAGACTGAAATAAATTTTTACTATAAATTCTATTGGTACTAGTAAATTTTAAGTGTATTGTTCGTCAATGCTCTAAAAGAAATGTTTCCAAGTCATTTTCTACTTAAAATACAATTGATGCTGAGAGCATATCAATACCGTTGAATAGAGTCTTTTCCTAGAATAGAGTAATTTCTACAGCCACCACCATTAGTTAAGTATATTATTATCATTATTAATATTTACTCCTTAGAAAGTTTTTCACACAAGCGTTTGCTTATAGGTTCTTACAAGAGTTTGAGTGACATAAAGTTTCCTCAACTCTTCAGGACTTTTCTCAGTATTCTGGCCGATCTTGATGATGCTGTAGTCTCGATGGTCTCTACTTGTGCTCTTATTTCCTAATTTCCCTGTCCCTTTACAATTCATTTGCGGATTGTCCCAAGTGCACCAACCACAATTGGTATAACCGTCAACTTCATGTTTCATTTTTTTTTTGTTTTTCTAGCAAGATCTAGGAATTTATAAGTAAAAGTAAAGTTGGTGACCGTAGTCGAGGGTGACCTGAAGGCTCCCTTTTCAATAGCTACTACACCGAAGTTTAGGGGAGGGCGCAACTCCTTTCCCAGGATTGCTCCACTTTACCCTTGATCCGTACCTTATATTGCTGAATGTTAAGCAAGGAGGTGTCAAGTACCATTTCTAAAATCTTTGGTATGACGCGACCTGGGATTGAATCCACGTCTCCCGGACCATTGGCGAACACTCTACCCACTTGATCAATGAGCGGGTGTTTATATATTTTAATGTTTGTATTTTTTTTTAACTCTATGGTATTATCTGATGGCAAAGCCCACTATTCGGCAGTTATACATTTTTTATTGACTATCACTTAGTCTGCTCGTCTGGCTGAGATTAAATGATCTGTTTGTATCTCAAAATCCCAGGGAACTTAGCGTGTCTCATTCTCCAGGATGACTTCTGATTTGTACATGTACTATTTGTTAATTCGATCACATTTCAATTTCTTCTACAATTCCTTGTGGATCACCTTCCACACCCAGTTGTATCTAGTTTTACATTCTTTTGCGCTAATTTGTTGCATTGGCTTATTATGTGATTAAACGTTTCGTCTGTATCACCACATAGTCTACATCAGCTATTTTGTAACGCCTTCGCTATTTTTTGCTTTCATATAGTTAGTCCTAATAATGTTCTTTTGCATTCTGTTATCATAAGATTCAGTTTCTCTCTTAAAGTTTCCCTCTCTTAGCTATGTCCAATACTTTTTGTGTGAGATTTCGCGCGTTTGTCTCTTGAAATGTCCATATTATTATTTTTAGTATTTCATTTTATTTTCTTTACTTTATTTTTTCGATCACCATGTTGCACGGGAAAAAAAAAACGAGTTTAATATACCATTACATTAGATGAATGGAAATTTCTAATTGGCCCGAACTGTCTTCCACGTGACGCAGTCCTTTACTTTTGTTTATTGCTGAAGCCTGCAGTCACGTGTTTAGTTGTACCATTCGATGCATTTTGTTGCCAGCTCTCACCACCTTCAAACTGAATAACTGTACCACACCTTCTAACATATTACTTGCAACGTGTCCTTAAAATACTCTACACTGTACTGAGGAAATACGGTTAAGTTGGCATATTTTATTAACTCGGGAAAAAAACGTCATTAAACAATCCAATCCTCTTTAAGTAATAATGTCTATTTAGCTAAGCCATATCTGTGTGCTGAGTCTTTCTTCTCTCTTGATCTTGCACCTTAAATAAGACATTTCTTATTTTTCTTTGCCCCAAAACCATGGTTCCAAAAACATTGCATCGATTAACGTTTTCCAGACATATAAACACACCTAGTTTTATTCTTTGCTCTGTGGCATCAAATTATTCTGTACATACTACAAATGCTTTATTTATGCTGGTATTAATGAGAATGGCTACTAATAAAAACCAAAATGAAGTTGCAAGTCAGTAGATCAAGATTTTTATCTATTTATTTATTTATTTTCATTGTTTTTATACTAAACCTGTCAGACTTTTTTTCTATTTTGTGCAGGGCTGCCGGCAATTTAGTTAAGATGATTATTACTGCTACTGTAATAATAATAATAATAATAATAATAATAATAATAATAATAATAATAATAATAATAATAATAATAATAATAATAATAATAAGAAGAAGAAGAAGAAGAAGAAGAAGAAGAAGAAGAAGAAGAAGAAGAAGAAGAGAAATGGTGTGTTCGGAATGGTCTCTAAAAAAAACTGGATAGGAGATAGAAAAAAAAAACGAAAAAATAGAGGAAGAACTGACACGATCCAGACTTCAGCATGGGTAATATTGACTAGACTACTGAGAAACGTCCGGAAGACTTGCTGCCACTTAGACTACTCATCTTCCAAGGAGTAAAATAATGATAATAATCTTGGCCAGAAAACCAGACCTTATAATAATCAACGAAAAAGGAGAACTTGTAGAATTGTGAACTTTGCTGCCCCAGTGGACCACAGAGTAAAATTGAAAGAAAGTAGAAATAAAGATAAGTCGCTCGACCATGCTAGGGAATTTAAAAAAAAATGTTGGGCATGAAAAGGACGCTTATAGTAATGGTAATTGGTGTCTATAGGTAAAATTACGAAAGGATTAACAAGAGACTGGTGGAGTTGGAAATAATGGGACGAGTGGACACCATTCAAGATACTGCATTATTGAGATCGGTCAGAATACTGAGAATAGTCCTGAAAACTAGAGAAAACTTGCTATCACTACAACCCTGGTTAAAAACTATCAGCTCACGGTGATGCGAAAAACTCACAAGGAATAATTATAATAATAATCATATGATATGAACCAGACTAAAAATGATAAACCTTAAAAGAGATACTGAATATCTTCTAATTGCAACACAAGAAACGCCATTACGACCAATCATATGAAAGCAAGAATAGAAAAGACAGAACAAACGGCAGATGTAGGTTATTATATTGAGATGAAATAATCCGTCGCATAATAAGCCTATCCAGCAAATTAGCCTAGAAAAAGTGTAAGATTAGACACGACTTGGTGGGCATGGTGATCCACTGGGAATTGTGCTTGAAATTTAAATTTGACCATAGGAATAGATGGTATACACATAAGTGAGCATCTGTCCTCGAAAATGAGACGCACAAACTCTTCTCAAATTTTGACATAAAAACGGATCACCTAATCTTGGCCAGATGATCACACCTTAAAAAAAAAGAGAACTTGCATGATTGTGGACTCTGCCATACCGGCCTGGCCACTGCGTAAAATTGAAAAAAATTGAAAAGAGGATATGTCCCTGAACCTTGCTAGGAAATTGAAAAAACTATGGAACATGAAAATGAGGATGATACCAATAGCAGATAGTGCTCTTGGTACAGTCACGAAAGGATTGATTCAAGAACTGGAGGAGTTGGAAATAAGAAGACAAGTAGAGACCATCTAAACTACTGCATTATAGAGATCGGCCAGAATACTTAGAATAGTCCTGGAGACCTGAGGAGACTTGCTGTCGCACAAGGTCAAATGAAAAACCATCAGCGTTAGCTGATGTGAAAAACTCCCAAGGAGTAAATAATAATAATAATAATAATAATAATAATAATAATAATAATAATAATTTTGGACTTTACTGTCCAGGCTGACCCCAGAATAAAACTGAAAAAATGTGAAAAGAAGGTGTTGGAGAATTTATTTAATCCAACTTAAAATATTTATGTTAATAATTAACCAACGTAATACTTACTCTTTTTTGTGAAGTTTAGTCAGAAAAGTGAACACATAGCTAAGTCAAATTTATATTGCACATATTTAAGCTCTTATACACATATATTCATATATATACCCAAATAAAAGCACAACCAAATTAATACTTAGCTAAGGTTTTTTGTTTGTTTTTCTTTCAAAGAATAGTTGTCTTCGATGATTCCTTACTTTTCAGATGTGTAACGTTGGTTATTTGAAGCGACGTCATTTCATGTCGAAAAGTTTTTGTTGACGGTAACGTTATTTGTCATACGTGTCTTTTAAAACAACGTCTGCTTATTTAGAGTTATAAAATTGATATTTACACAAAGACAGCTTTTATTCTCCACCAATGAAAACATCCTTTTTATTATTCTTAAAAATTAATACTTGTGAGAAGTTATATTTATTTTGTTTATTTATTTCTTATTTCTTATTATCTATTTATTTATATTTTATAATTTTGTTTTATATTGCAAAATTATATTGAAGGAATATTTATTTCTAACAAAGGATAAAATGAAAAAACTATGGAATATGCATGTGACAATTATACCAAATGTAATTGGTGCCTTTGGGACAGTAACTAAAGGATTACAAAAGGGACAAGAGGACTTGGAAGTTGGCGGACGAGTGGAGACCATCAAAACTACTACATTATTTAGAACGGCCAGAATACTGAGAAGAGTCAAGGAGACTTGAGGAGATTTGGTTTAATTCAAACTCCGGTGGAAGACCATTAGCTAACTCTGATGTGAAAAACTCTAATAATAATAATAATAATAATAATAATAATAATAATAAGAATAATAATAAGAATAATAATAAGAAGAAGAAGAGGAGCAGCAACAACAACAACAACAGCAACAACAACAACTACCACAAAAACAACAACAAATTATATTTAAGTGAAAATGATAAACAGGAGAATAGCGAATGTAGGCTCTATGGAAACATAGTTGTAACTGATAATCTCATTATAATCGAATCTAGTAAACGAGTCTAAAAGCAAAAAAAGACTGGATGCGATAAGTGTTCCATGAAGAATTTCCGCAAGAGATTAAAATTTGACCATTCTTACGAATGGTATAGGCAAACACCAGAATCCGTCCTAAAAAATGAAATATAAAATTCTTTAGAATTCTGAAATAAAATTTCAGTCATCTTATTACCGTCACTTTCGAACTAATACCCTTAGGAAATGTATGGACTCCTTTATTCTTCCAGATACGGGTTAAGATTTACCACTACTGTTCTTCTATAGGAATGACGTTGAAAGTAAAAACGCACGAAAGCTGATATGCCATTAAACAAAGAAACCCAACCAAAAGACGTTTTCTTTGAGGTTTAACAACTTGCAGAGGATAACACTTAGTTTACCGTCGACTGTCATGACTCAATTTATAGTTTGTCCAGATTTCTCTTGGTCAGTTGTCTTCGTATATTTTGCAGGAGGGGCAGCGTTCTATTTTACAATCCATCTTGCAGATTTCCATATAGATAGAAATAAAATATTGTTGACCACCTTTTTAAAAAATTAAATTCAACAAAAATATTGTAATTAAAATAGCGTCTAATATTGTCACTTGGTAATAACATTGAATGAGAAGGATACGCATGTTTGCTTTGCCGAAATTGCCAGTTCTTTTTTATATTTTTGACAATTATACACCCAATTATCATTGCCCGACGAATCTAGATCTGTATTTCGTCATCATATTGGTTCGTACATAAAAGGAAGTTTTGGATTACATTGCAAAAAGAAGCAACATTTGACCGTCTTTTGAGACAACAATAGAATAATAAAATGTGGGGTAGGATTCCAATTATAACACTATACTGACACTCCACCACTGTAACAATATTGCGGTCTCAGAAAATCACACCGATTCCATTTATAGTATAATGCTCTTGGTACAGTACTCGACACCGGTGTGCACGGCATTATTAGTGGTGTCAAATGCAATAGTAATGATTGGTCTTATTCTGGTAACGGCTCCAAAGGCGGTACTATAGTTGATACGGTGTTTTTACTTTGGTCTTATCAAATGCATTTCCAGGTAGTTTGTTTATCAATCCTTTCTGTGCCCACGTTATGGTTGAAAGATCCACAAATAGAAAATGACAATTCACCCGAAATTCTTCCAATGGTAAGAATGATTTGTGGGAACGAATTTGCCTGGATGTTGGCAACTCAAAGACAAGAACAACTCGCCCTCAACAATTAACAATCATTAAGTGGATGGGTTGGGTTGGTTTGGTTTCATGGTTTCTTAGTAGGTTATTTAACGCCATATCTATTTTATGAAAATAGTTCTATTTCAAACAATTCAGTTTTCCATAAGTATGCTGTTTAAATGTAAAAACAGTTTAATGGTGAATAGTATTTCTATTTCAAGCTATTCGGTTTGGTCAAGCAGTTCTAATTCAGCTAATTCATGTTAGTATAAGTATAGATTTTGTTCATACACTGTTAAATGACAAAACAGTTCTATATTAAACAATTCAGTTTAGTGTAAATACTGTTTTAATGTCAAAAAACAGTTCCATTTCAAATAATTCAGTTTAGCATAATCACGCAGTTTAAATGTAAGTACACCGTTTATTTTTGGTCAAACAGTTCTAATTCAGATAATTCAGTTTAATATAAGTACAGGTTTTGTTTCCACACATTTAAATGTCAAAATAGTTCGATATCAAACAAATCATTTAAGTTTAAGTACACTCTAAATGTCAAAAACAGTTCTATTTCAAACAATTCAGCCCAGCGTTGGCACGCGGTTTAAATGTAAGTATGGTTTAATTGTCAAAAACATTTCTATTCCCAGCCACTCAGCCCAGCCAAACAATTCCAGTTCAAAAAATTCAGTTTTGCATAAGTATGCCTTTAGTTCTATTTAACCCACAGATAGGGCCCTTACCACTTGCTAACACTACAGGCTAGAGTGAATATAGGGGCGATGGCAATGAGGGGTTACTCTGCATTCCCTAAAGCTCCAGTATTACTGGAACCTAAACATCAGATTGTTTAGTGTCATATCCTGGATACTCTTTGGTGGGGGTCTTACCCCACTGCAGAGGTGCAGTCGGTGTATTCTACAGCCACAGCTGACTGAGTGACATTTATTAGCGTAATAGTAATGTGGCCCATATTTTTGCAGAAGATAGCCGCATTAATATCAAGATATATTCTTCGATATTAAGTCAGCATACAGTACCACTAGAAAGATAAAATCTGTAAGGATATATAAACAGAGACACTTAAATTTTCCAATTTAACTTACATTTCTGCTCGAATATTTTAGCTAATTTAACCGCTAACTGATAAGCTCGTTGCCCGACAAAACCAGGTGACGAAATTATTAATACAATCAACCATCACGGCAACTACGTCATAATGGATATTT
>CAUZXS010002133.1:95000-98746 GCA_963585895.1 Sepioteuthis lessoniana
GATTCACGATCGGATCATCATCATCTGATGATTTAGTGCTAGACTCAACACATCCGTCGAAGGGGTCTTACTCCTCTGCAGAGAAGCAGTAGGCGTATTTTCAGCCCCAACTGATTGGACTGCCAAATTCTTGGAACAAGAGGTAGAAAAGTCAAGTGGTCATTACATTTTTACTGGGATGTGTATACCCCTAATCCAACCATTACAGATGGAATGCAATGCAAGGTAATTTTTATGAGTTTTTTTTTAGCTGGCTTGAATTCAGGTTGTTCTTTATCCAAATCTGATTGACATTTCAAGACTAAAGAGCTCGGTAAGTTAATTTATCAACCCATTTGTGAAGAGAGAATTAATTGGTTCATATTTTTGCAAGATTATTTGCATGAAATAAAATACAAACAGCCTCGTCCACAATTCGAACATGGGACGAGGAGTTCATTTTCTATGCCGATATACATGGGGCATTCAATAAGTTTCCAGATTTTTTTTGTACAGACATTTAAAATTGTCGTAGAGTCTTGAAAATTCACTATGTTATTGCTATATATCTTATGAGATGACTGACCAATTTTTATGATTTCAGATTCCAATGTACACTACAACAGCAATTGGAATACATCCAACTAAAGCCTGATTGTTACTGCTGGTGAATTTCAAAAATGCAATCTGGACGAGAGGACACTTTAGAACAACTATATGCAATAAAATCCTGTTTTAAACTTGGAAAAAATACCACTTAAACGTATGGAATGCTTCAGACTGCTTTTTGACCATGTTGCATGAATCGAGCATCAGTTTTTGAGTAGCATAGGGCAATCAATGAAGGCAGGGAGTCTGTGAGGGATGATGAGAGGTGTGAGAGGAGTAAGGAAGTCAATACACCAGAGTTAATTGGCCAAAGTGTTAGGGTTAGGGTTACTATGTTGAGGTTTTAAGGGAGATCAGGAAGAGATTCTTTCGAAAGAGGCCCGCACTTTTCAAATCGGGTCAGTGGCATTTCCGCCAGGACAATGCACCAGTCCACAACTCAATCCTTTTCATTGACTATTTGACCAAGATGGGTACCAAGACAGTTTCTCATCCTCCCTATAGTCCAGACCTTGATCCTTGTGACTTTTGGTAAATCCCTAAGCTCTGAGGCTGTCGTTATGAGAGAACTGAGGAAATGAAAGAGGCCGTGACAAAGGTCACTGACACGCTCACAAAAGAGGACTTCAATGGGGTCTTCCAGAAGTAGTTAGAACGGTACAATAGGTGCATTACAGTCGCATGAGTTTACTTTGAAGGGTACTAGAGTTTCATGTGTGTACTATCAATAAAAGTGCCCATACGAAAAATGTCTGGGAACTTATTAAATGATCCTCGTATATCCAAAGTCAAATCCAAAAAATTCCAAGTATAAAAATCCCTTTCACACCATTTTTGTCTTAAGCTCATAAGAAAAGATAAAAAAATCATGAATATTTCCCCCATACGCCAGAGAATATTACACCTGAAGAAGTTCAGAGACTCTCTGACTCGAAAAACCCCATGACAAACAAAAAAGCTGATGCTTAATTGTCTGAAGGAGTCTGAGATCGTTTACAATGACTTGAATTTCCAAAGAGGATTTTCGCTACGGTAAATCAAATGACGGAGGTACCCTTACCCGCCCACACACACAAGCAATATTTCAACCTCGTCTAATTTCACTCTAATAATTGCTGACTACATTTAGCGTACAAAAATGAAGCAATACACTAAATTCAAGCAGAATGCTACCCAGTCGGCTGGGGCTGTTGAATACAACGACTGCATCTCTGCTGAGGGGAATGTTTTCCCTAAGAGTATCCTGTGTATGACATTAAACATTCTGATGGTGAGGTTCCAGTAATGTAGGAGCTTTGGGGAATGCAGAGTACTCCTTCATTGTCATCGCTCCCATGTCCATTCTAGCTCGAAGTGGCAGCAACTGATAAGTTCCTATCCATGGGTCTAATGTACTGTTCGACATTCACATTGTGTGTAACCAAATGCATCATGGTAAAATGAACTAAACTATTTGATATGAAACTGTTTGATCAGTTAATTGTGCGTAAATAAATAATGTTTAACTCAATTGTCAGTGATAAACCGTATATATATATATATATATATACGTGTGTGTGTGTGTGTGTGTGTGTGTGGGTGTGTGTGTGTGCGTGTGTGTGTCCGTGTGTACGTGTGTGTGAATTGGATTTGGCATTAAATAACCTGCAATGGTTGATATGCCATAAAACCAAACCAAACCAAATCAATCAATCACTATAAATTATAGATTCTATATTGTACAATCTCTAATGTTGACAAGCATTTATATTTGTACACACACTCTTGATACTGTACTCGTAGAGCCTCTATTACTTTTGGCAGTGTATTTTCGTTCCTCTTTAAATCTATTTGACTTTTGCATTACATACCATCGTAGGAAGTTTTTCTAGGATAGTCATGAATCTATAAGTTCAGAAAAATGGACCATACACTGAGACAAAATTTAATTCCCGTGGGCCTTAATGCTACACTACCAAGTGGGCTAGGATTTACCACGATTCGAAAAAAGTGAAATCAAACCTATTGACTCATTATCTTATTCTCTTTCTCGATTTTTATTACGGTTTTTAAAATGATATACAATGTCAGAAAACCACATGCTGACAATATTTACCAGCAATAATATTAGTTAATGTCTTATAGTTGTTTATATTACAATGATAATCTTCCTATTTTATTTTAATGATGCAATTAAAACAGTGTAAGTATGCCGATTGCACATCCTCAAATGAGTGTCTTGGGTATGAATTATACCATCTGATATTGATGCGTCAAACCTGGAACTTTGGAGAAAGTGTAGAACCCCATCATTTTCCCTGAATGCGAAGAACACTCTAACCCGGATAGATTGTACCAGTTACGTTTCCATGTATAAGTCAAATAGAATTATTTAATCCTTTAATATATTTGAAACAATTCAACCGTATTCAAACAAATGACTAATATTTATTTGAATTTATAATGTTGTATAAAAATGTTTCAAAACATGTGACTCTATACAGATAGATAAGTTCTGGCTGATTTAATAATAATGTTACTTAGAAATATTAATATTAAATAGCAACATCAGATACAATTTAAGTGAGTAAAAACAGATGATTACATAATTATTGCGTGTCCAAACAAATGAGTTATGTTGAAAGAGTTATAAGAATTAGATAGCAATACTTGAAAACCCTTAGTATTATTTGAGCAATATATATATATATATATATATATATTGCCCTAATAATACTATATATATATATATATATATGTGTGTGTGTGTGTGTGTGTGTGTGTATATGTATACATATATGTTGTTTACTCATATAAGACATGTATATATATGTGTGTGTGTGTGTGTGTGTGTGTCTTATTAGAGTAAACACCATATATATATATATATATATATATGTATATATATATATATATATATATATATATATACAAATGACTTATGTTAAAAGAACTATTAGCATTAGATAGCAATACTTGAAAACCCTTAGTTTTATTAGAGTAAGCAATATATATATATATATATATATATATATATATATATATATATATATATATATATATATATATATATATATATATATATATATATATATATATATATATATATATATATATATATATATATATATATATATATATATATGCCCGTGTTGTAATGATTATCGTCGTAGGAAATG
>CAUZXS010002134.1:0-48485 GCA_963585895.1 Sepioteuthis lessoniana
GAGAAAAGGAATATGAAAGATTGTGGTCAGTGATTTTACAAGTGCATAACAGACATTGCATTAAAGAGGTTGAGGGTTTTGTGTAAAGAAAGAAGAAAAAAAAGAAGAAAGAATTGAACACAAATTATTATTATTATTATTATTTGTAAAAATGGTGAATAATTTTTTTTTTAATTATGTATTGGTATTTGTTTGCATAGGAAAATTAACAGACAAAATAGCACAAAAAATATTTTAACTAGGAGGAAGGAAATATACAGAAAGTATGAATCAAATTAAACTTGCTCAAACCCTGTATTTAAATTCTGTCAAATTATATTCTGTTTAGATAATTTATTTAATAACTAACATTGTCCTTGTCAAAAATAACAGGATTATTTATATATGAACTAGTTGTTCTACCTTGGTTCAGAGTGTAGTACATCAAACAATAGAAATCCAATTACTGAAAAAAAACTATAAGAAATGGAATTTTTATAGATTATAAAAAAAAAAAAGATTAAGAGATGATTGATTTATAAAACTATTGTTATTTTGAAATACTTAGAGGACTTCAAATTTACAAAATTTTAACAAAAGATTAATAACACAAAAGCATATTGCAAAAACTTAGTGAGATCATGTTGTGAATACATTGCAAAAAGTTTTCTCTGTGAATGTTTTACAAAAAAACTGTTTAAATAGCAAATAATGCCCCTTGTTACTACTACAAGGGAATTAATCTGTAGTGTTTGTTTGTTTAATGGCATACCAACCTTTTTAGGTTATTTAATACCAGAGCCATCATTTTAAAGAACAATAGTGGTACTACTGAACCCATAGCTGTGAGGATAAGAAGGTTCATACCTTTCCCAAGGGTATTTGTCCAAAAGTGAACGTAAAAGAGTGAATGGAGTTCAAACTCGCTTATTAAAATTCTGCCATCCATCGCTTTAACCATTACACCACAAGGACCCCCCCCCACCAATCTATAGTGCAATAAGGTTGCTAAATGTGTTACATTGTATTTTACTTAAAGGTAGATATATATAAATAAATAAGAGGAAAAATAAATATGAAGAAATTCATTTAAAGATGTACTCAATAATAATAATAATCATTATTATGAGGTTATGAATTGAAAATTGCTTTATTTTTTGAGAGAGAGCATTTTAACCCTATTTTATAAATAAAATCCTCTTTGATTTCTTTGTGTAACATATAATCAGATCACTTTTATAAAGATATATAAAGTTTTATAAAGTTAATTGAGAAATAAGCTTAGCTTAGTTGAGCAAAAGGAGGAATAAACAAGGAAGATTGTTTAGCACCAATTCTCTAAATGAGAAGAACTTTTCTACGTAGAAATTCTAGCATTTGAAATTATTCATGTCCACCAGGATTCAAGCGCTGACCAAGGATATTTTAACTTGGGTCAGGAATCATTCCTTGCTATTTGTACCATGTAACCAAATATGATCTGTCACATGTTACTTGGAGAGGAGATGTGCAATCCTGAGTAACCCTCTCATTGCCCTGAGAGGTGCCATGCCGAAAAATTTCTCGGCATGGTAATCCAAAGATTTGAAAAACGTTATGACACAAACAACAATAACATTATTTTAAATGGGAAATTTGTCTTGACTTGCATCAATTGAGACACACAGGATCTCTTTACTGTAAAAAGCAATGCTGTATATGGATTTTTTAGTTTCCTTTGGCTTATTTAATAGCATATCAATTCTTTATGGGTTATTTAATGCCAAAATTTGTTTCATTTATAAATATTTGTAAATAATCATAATCATTTATATTTTCAATGTTCCAATGCAATAATCTTTTTATATCACAGATTTTTTGTTTGATTACCTGACCAATAAAATGAAACGCAGTTTCTTCCAGGCAGCAGTCATATCGATACTGCTGTATGGATGCACTACTTGGATGCTAACTAAATGGCTGGAGAAAAAGCTGGACGGCAATTACACAAGAATGTTGAGAGCAATATTAAACAAGTCCTGGTGGCAACACCCAACAAGGCACCAACTATATGGCCACTTGCCTCCCATCATGAAAACTATCCAAGTTAGACAAACCAGACATGCAGGACACTGCTGGAGAAGCAGGGAACCCCCACATATGGCTGGGCAAAAGCATGATGACCAACTCAAATATACATTCAGCAGCTATGTGAGGATATGGGATGTAGCCCTGAAGACCTGCCAGAGGCAATAAACGATAGGGAGAAGTGGTGAGAGAAGGTCAGGGATATCCGTGCTAGTGGCACGGCATGATGATGATAATCATTTGCTTGTACTTGGTTATATGGTATCAAGTATTCTTATCTAATGGCTATTTATGAATCTTAATTTGGTCTAACATGAGGCTACAGTTGTTGATGCACCCAGTTAGGATCAAAGTGATTACACGAGTGAATCTTTCTGTGATATAAACTCATTGTTATTTTGAAGTAGGCACATAGGAAAAAATTGTTATTCTATAGTAGACATGTAGAAAAAAACTTATTCTATAGTCATCATCATCATGTCATGCCGCCAGCATGGATATCCCTGACCCTCTCTCGCCACTTCTCCCTATCATTCATCGCCTCCGGCAGGTCTTCAGAATTACATCCTGTGTCCTCACATAGTTGCTGTATGTATGTTCGAGCTGGTTGTCCTGCTTTTGCACGGCCATATGTGGGGGTCCATAGGAGTACATCACTTATGAGCTCGTCCTTGCTTCTCCAGCAGTGTCCCGCGTGTCTGGTTCGTCTAACTTGTATAGTTTTCGTGATGGGGGGCAAGTGTCCGTATAGTTGGTGTCTCGTGGGGTGTTGTCGCCAGGACTTGTTCAATACTGCTCTCAACATTCTTGTGTAATTTCCGTCTAGTTTTTTCTCCAGCCGTTCAGTTAGCGTCCATGTAGTGCATCCATATAGCAGTATCGACACAACCGCTGCCTGGAAGAAACTGCGTTTCATTTTATCGGTTAGGTCTGATTTCCATATAATCGAGAGCCTATCGATAGCCGTCCATGCCTTCGTCAGTCGTGTGTCGATGTCTTTTTCGGTTGATGAGACGCTACTTCCTAGGTAGGTGAATGTGTCTACTAGTTTCAGAGAGGCTCCGTCTAGTGTGGCAATGTTGCCCCTTTGGTTATTCTATAGTAGGCAAGTAGAAAAACTGTAGAAAAACAATTGAAAGTAAAAGTAGTGGTGAGGTTGGTGTTAAGATAAAAAAAACTTTTTTTTTCTTTTACTTTGCGAATAGAGATTAAAAGAAAGACCCATGGAAGTAAATTCAGATATAAGTAAGTAAAGTTGGCGACCTTAATCGAGGGTGACCCAAAGTGCTCCCTTTTCGATAGCAACTTCACCAAGGTGTAGGGGAAGGTGCTACTCCTTTCCCTCGATTTCTCTACTTTACTCTTGATCCGTACCTTATAATGCTGAGTGTTAAGCAAGGAGGTATCAAGTACCATTTTTAAAGTCTTTGGTATGATTCGACCTGGGATTGAAGCCAGGTCTCCCGGGCCATTGGCGAACACTCTAACCATTATGCCAATATGCTGTTAAAATTTGAGATGATTTGGTCAAGTTATTAAATTATGAAATATTAATTTTTCAGAAAAACACTCTGTGTGTGTGTGCATTCATATATATATATATATATATATATATATATATATCAAAAATCATGAGAGATACAATTATATTTTAACAAGAGATATTACTTGTGTACACGTGCTTAGCGGTGAAGTATGTTATGATTAAATGTATCAGTTATTGCCAAACAGAATTTAGTTGGATGAAAAAAAAGCAACAGGAAAAAAAAATATTTAGGGATATTGAAAAGACCAAGAAGAGAATTACTTTTTTCTTTTCTTTTTATTGTTATTGATTTTTAAAAAAAATACTGAATTTTATTTTTTGGAGGTTGAGAGAAATTTAAGTAAAAGCCTTTGTTGCACTTCCTTCTTCTGAATCATTGTATCTAGATTACTTTTCTCTTTCATATACAAGCAAATGTGTGTAAACAAACACATGATGGATAAATATCATGGAAAAATGTCTGACAGAATGAAAGAAACTATATGAAAATCAAACTTTAGGGTATATTTTATTTAATGTTTTGTTCAGCACAAGCTTCATAAGATAATCATTTGGAAAATAAAATTTGAATAACTTCAATAACAATCTTAAACACAATTTCAGATGTGTTTCATTCCCACAATTTGAAGATCCATTACAATTAGAATTCCAAGTTATGTTGCCATGACAACCTGATAGTTTAATTTTTACAGTATTCTTTCCTTAAACTTTTTTTTTCCAAATTATTATCTGATAAAGCTTATGAGTGCAACATCATGTTAAATAAATAAATAACTCCCTAACAATTTTTTACATTGTTTTTTTGTCTATCTGTCTCTATCCATCCATCTATATATCATATATAGATACAGGTGTGTGTGTATATATATATATATATATATATATATATATATACATACACCTCTGTTTCTATACCACTTTCTTACTATATCTAAAAAACATATATAGAAACAGAGGTGTACATATATATATATATATATATACACCTCTGTTTCTATACCACTTTCTTACTATATCTAAAAAAACATATATAGAAACAGAGGTGTGTGTATATATATATATATATATATATATATATATATATATATACACACACACCTCTGTTTCTATACCACTTTTTACTATATCTAAAAAAAAAGAAAAAATTTTCTGTTTAGCTCTCTCTTTTGTCACATATAAATCTTTCCTTATCCACATGCATTTTCAGTTTCCTTTTTCTTTAACATTCACTCAACTTTTCTTAAAAATGGATGGAGAGAAGGGTCTTGGATTGGATCAAGAAAGACTGTCATCTCTCTCAAGTGGGGGAGGATCTACCTACTTAGAAAATCAGCATTAAATATACTGGACTTCTATTTCCAGCATAGATTTGATCATTCATCTATTTATAATTTTGATCAAGCTAACACCCTGCCACAATAATGAGTAGCATCCATGGGGATTGAACTTAGAATGATAGTTAATGGCGCGTTAAACTATCTGGCTCACAGTTTTGCTATCTGTCTTATACACCTCCCACTCTTTATGCCTCTATTTTTTTCTTTATGTAAACATACATTTTGTACTTTCACTTTCTTTTTCTACTGCCTTTTGAAATTTCTCTTCCAACCTGTCTTTTGTTGTTTTTTTTTAAATTTTTTTTGTTACCTTCCTTAAACAGTGACATGAGCTGCTACTGTCATTCTTGTGTGTGTGTCTGTCTTTTAGTCTGTCTATACTGCAATGTGCAAGTAGTTCTGTGCAAAAAGATTGAAATGTGAGAGGAAGACTGGAAGAGGGAACAGGTGGTGGTGATGAGAGGGGGGGACAATGACAGTAGATAGAGGCAGGCTGTGCAGCTACTGCAACTGATGTTGCTTCTGCTACTAATATTGATACTGCTGCTATTGCTGCTGCTGCTGATTTTTTAGCATAGTCTATTGATCTAGTGTCATGTGACCTGATATTTGGCCCACAGCTCAGTATTGGACAAGTATTTGAGCAAACGTCTTATTAATTGTCGAGGAAAAACAAGTTCCCAAAACATAGCATTTTTTTTTCTCTCTCTCTCTTATTTTATTCTAAAATTGTAACAACTGTACACTGGTTTTTATGAGTATCCTTACTTCTGCAACCATGGCTTTGTAAGTTTTTTTTTATTACCTCTTGCTACTACTATTACTACAACTACTAACACTACTACCAGTAATCAGTAATAACTACAGCTATTTATTGAAACTCTTACTACAACTACTACTCCAGCTACTCTCTTCACATCAACTACCACAAACATCATTACACTTATTACTATCATTAGTAACATTATTAGTACTTTTTTCCATCTTTGGCAAACTTAAAGGTTAAAGAAAACCCTTATAATTGTAGTTATTATTCTTTTTTTGGTTATATATCTTTTTTTCATTTTGTTTTTTTTTCTTCTTTCCATTTGGTAGAACTGTGTTTTACCTTTAAAGTTGTTGCCTGCATTTGATTTTATGTCAGTTATGACCACTTGTTCAATGTATCTTCAACTACAACCACACACATACACATATCTCTATTTATGCCCACTCACACATTTTCTAGGAAGGTGACCTTGTACACAAGAACAAATTTGTCTCCCCCATGAATTTTTTTTTTTTCTTCATAAGAAAATTTTTTTTTTTTAAATCCTAGATGTTGAGAGATGATTAAATTTGTGCATGCAATGTAAAGATTCTTGCTAATTTATTTGTATGTCTTTTCATTCTTTCTTTCTTTCAGTTTTATTCTATCTCAAATACTTGCACAAAAGTAAATAATGCAGTCATGCTTATCTTCCTCTAAAATTTCGTTGATGCAATATTTTTGTTTTTCAATAACTATTTGTCTGCTCCTTCATTCAAATAACGTACATACAGAAAAAAAAAATGACTACCCACCCACATAAACACAACTCCCTGAAAACAATATTAAATGTAAAATTAAAAGAAGGCAAAAAATGAAGAAATATATGAATAATTCTCTAACTGTTGCATATTATAACTTCAATTGTCTTGGCTTTTCAATTGTGAGAATAACATGGTTACTAAAAAATATCTTTGACTACCCACCCACATACATAGAACTCCCTGAAAACGATATTAAATATAGTTAATTCAAAGGGGAAAAAATGAAGAAAAAGAAATATATAAATAATTGTATAACTGTTGCATATTATAACTTCTTCAAATTTCTTTTTTCAACAGTTGTAACAGGTGCTTTTAAGAAGATAACAAAGCACACACACACACACACACACACACACACACACACACACACATATATATATATATATATATATACACACACATATATATATATATATATATATATATATATATATATATATATAAAATTTGTTTTAATGCTTTTCCATGAAAAACTTTTTTTTTTTCTCATTTCTTTTTTTCCGCTCTGTTAATCAAAGACTTTTTCAAAATGCCTCTTCCCTTATTTTTCTCATGTCTAAGATCTCTTCACACTGCTACATGCATTGCACATGTTTTTCTGTGCTTACTTTTCATAACTCTACTCAGAAAAATGCTTGCATCTTATCACCTGATAATCGTATAGCGTTTGTGACGACGTTTCTCTCTCTCCACTTTCTCGATGCACTTTTGCTTTGCAAGAACAAAATTATAAAAAAGGGAAAAGAATTTCGGAAACACGACAGAAACAAAAATGATTTAAACTCTTTTATTCGTCTTACATGGGCTGATATTTTGAAATCTTTCTCTTGGCAAATATTTTTATACAGTTCTTATAAATTATGTGAATTTTCAAATCATTTTGTTTTTGTGTGGGTGTTTCAGACAAGTAGGCCTCCTCAATCCTTAGTTCACATTGAAGAGTTTGTTTGTCATATATATATATATATATATACATATATATATATATATAATCTTTTATAAAAAAAAATTCATTACATTGTTGTGCATTGTTTTTTGTTTTCTTTTAATTTAAAATAATCCAGTTTGTCAAGACATGGCTGAAAGATTAGATTATGAAAAAGGAGAAGTAATGAACATGTAATTTCCTGCTTGAGTCCTTTTCCAAAAGCACCTCCCATTTATCCACTTATATACAGAAAGAAATGTACATCTACTGTGTATGTGTATATATACTTGTATAAGTATGGGTGAACACACACACAAATCAAGCAAGAAATATATTGTTAAATTGTACTTAAATGTGAATCTCTCATATATATATATATATATATATATATATATATACACTGAGAGAGAGAGAACAGCATTCATTTACTTGAAGAAACAGTGGAAACAAAGATATATTAATGCTTTTGATTTATTAATACAAGGTCATAATTAAAAATGTAAATATATCTACATACACATAATCTCTCTCACTCACACAAACACTCACATATATACAGGTGTGTGTGGGGGGGGTATCAGACAGTTGGATTTGTTTTTTTGTTAAGTGTTAACTTCTTTTCTCTATTTCTTGCCAACTCTTCACCTCCTGTGAACTCCTGATTTCTAATCAATACAAAATTATAATAAGTTTGTCCTTTTTTGAAATGAGAAGGTTGATCTTCATATTTCTTTTTCACAGTGAGCAGCAATCAACAGGTGTTCAGTGCGCGCTTCCGTCAATACTTGTTGCTTTATTTGGGCATTTACAAGTTGAGCAAATCAGCACAACACTCGTACATTACACACAATATTAACAAAAATAGGAAAGACAATTTCCTTCTGTTTCTTTTTCTCTCCTTTCATATTACAAGTTCATATTAATTCTTAGTACTAAACCAATCACATCAACAATATCAGATCCACATCCTTTGCTGTGATATCATCTTTACGTTTAATTCTGAATTTACTAATTACTTTTACCTGTAGTGTGCACAGTAAGGTGGTGGGAATGGTGATGAGTTTTTTTTCTTTTGAGGGGTAGGATAAGGGGATAGTTCCTCACGCGCCATTTAAGAGTTCACATAAAGCCGGGTAAACCTCTTGACTAGTTTCTAGTCTGGGGAGACTGCAGCTGTAACATCTATATGTACACCTTTAACTTCACAGTACTTAAATGATACCCATCTCTCTCTCTCTCTCTCTCACATACGCACATACATACTAATCTCTCTTGAAGGTTTCTCATGCATGAGGTCATTTTACAAGCCAAATCTCTTTCATTTTCATTCTCTGTCTCCATCACGAACATTAAATAAAATAAACTCTGGGGTATCCTCTACATCCTTGTAAGATTTAAGAAAAGGATACTTTTGTCTCTCATTGTTTTTAAATTTTAGTATGATATCAAAAACCACCATCATTGGACTTTAAAATCATTACCTAGTCACTTGGTATTTATAGAATTTGAATTGAAAAAAACTTTGTATTTATAGTATTTGCATTGAAGGAAACTATTCTATAATCAACATTATTATACCTGGAATTATCTTCCTTGAGAAATTGGATGACTATAAATGCAGACAATTATTATTATTATTAGATTGGCAATTAGTTTATTTAAGTTAGAATATTTTAGTGGCATTATTCTCACAAATATCTCGCTATGACGTGCCGTTATTGCTGTGTTCCAGTAACACACCCACAAGAAATCTGAACATTATTTTATAGGTTCATTACTATATCATTACTGAAAGAATTAGTCATATTCGCTTTAAATATTTTTAAAAACTGCTTTTAAGCATAATTTATAATAGTGACCTTAGTTTGGCAGTGATTTCCCCTTGTGTAATGTCAAAGTAAGTGAATTTGAACTTTAGTTATGCTTTTACGTTCACTTTTGAACCAATGCCTTTGGGAAAGGTATGAACCCTCTTATCTCCCAGCTATTGGTTAAATAGTATCACTGCTGTTTGGATAGATTTGACATTAACTAACCCATGAAGGTTGATATTTCATTAAACAAAGAAACTAAAACTTTAATCTGGCACATAGACATGGTAAGGCACCTACAAGGACTAAACATCCTTTTACTTGTAAACTGGTTTGTAAAACTTAGTAACAATTACCCTATGGTAGTTTCTGAAGCACTGATTATGGTGTCTTTATTGATTTTATTCTTAGCTTTGCTTTTTTTTTTTAAATTAGAAATTTTTTTCGATTCATTTTTACTTGCTTTTATTGGAACTTTTAATTGTTTTATCTTACCCATAGATGCAGTAAAGTCTATATATTAAGGATGAAAAAGTATTTATTTTACATAACAGATACTTATTTTAGAACTATATACCCCTTTTTTGTCAATGCCCTTTACGAAACACTCTTTTGTTAATTGTATATATCAAACATTATACAGTGTCCTGGATATTGTACTAAACTGCACCCAGTGAAGGGGCTTGAGTTCTAGCACTCTGAGAAGTGTAGAGTCACCCTTTCATTGTAATTACTCCCAGATCCACTCTGACTGGTTAGCGCCTGTTAGGATCTCATCTCTAGGTTAAACAAATGTTTGAGAAGACATTTAAAATAATTTTGAATTACATTAATACATTGATTTAAATAAAAACGTTGATATTCTAACTAAGTATAATTCTTTACCTGATTAAAATGATTGTGAACTACATTAAATTATTTGCAATTTATTAGTATTAGATAGGAATACTTGAAACCGGATAATTGTGTACAAATTACTTGTATAAAGAATAATTATTTAAAGCTATGATTGTTTACAAATGATTATTATAATTGAATTGGAATAGTTACTTTTAAGTGTAGTATTGTTTGCAAAAAAAGACTTTATTTAACTTTGAATAACCCAGCAAAGGTTGACATCCCATGAAATCGACAATCAAACATTACACAGTGAACATTTCTGATGAATGTTTTGTTACAGATTTCCTGATTCATTCTTGTATATAAGGGAAACATGTTGAGTGAAGTCATTACATATTTTTTGTCAGCACCAGGTGAAAATCAAGATTCCTCATAGATAGATGCAAGAAGATATGTAGAAACATTTATATGGTGAAAACAGCTTTTTTTTCCCTTTTTCTTTTCTTTTTTTTATTACAGACATTTTTCGACATCTTCCTTCTTGCATAGAAACAAACATTATACAGTGAAAATTTCATAAAATTACACCCATAACTATCAGTTTCACCCACAAGTGCCTTTGTGATTGCCTGAAAAAAATAGATGGAGATTTCTGCTAATTAAAAATCTCTTGATAACTTGTCAAAAATGTTGACACTTTTAGGAAATGACTAATTTTCTTTTTAACCTTGGTGAAAACTTTGTACAGGAAAAAAATTGCTAAAAGAAAAAAATTATCAAAATACGTTGAATCTAAAAGAAGTAACATTAAGAATTATAATATTGATAATGATGATGATAATGTTCTTTTTAAAACCTGTGTTCATTTTTATTTTGTTTAATGAAAAGGAAATATTATTTGAATAATAATAGTTGAGCCCCAAAAATACTCAACAAATCTTAATAGTTTATTCAAGAAAAATAGTTTCTCAACATTTACTTAAATTATCATTGCAGTTATCATTGATAAAAACCTTATTCATATATCAATCATATATTTTTATTAGAAAATACTTAAAATTAATAAATTCTGTAATTTATTATTTCTAGATCACCACTTTAAACAAACAATTTACCAATTTTGACAATTGAATGCTTTCTCCGGCACTGACCTTATATATATATATATATATATATATATTTAATTCATGGAATTTAGACTGCGATCCCTGTTGTTTCATGAAACCCAGGGATTGCAGTCTAAATTCCATGAATTAAATATATATCTAATATATATTTATTTGTTATTATTATATAATACCTCTATCCTAGATATTGAGCACTCTCCATATTATATTACACTTGGTTCGACACAACCCACAAAGTGATTTAGTGACAACCAACACTATTATAATATGGTATATATATATGTAGTTTTATCTGATGATTGTATCCTAGTTGATGCCTGGAACATTTAGTAATGAAACTATTAAGAGGTGAGATTTTTTTTTAAGGTTTAATCATACTCTTTTGGCCACTATTTGAGCGCTTTCTGATTTACAAAATGTTTTTAAACAATTTGTTCAGTTTCACCTGTTCCCTAATAAATACATATATTCACACACACACACACACACACACATATATATATATATATATATGATTTAACTGTAACCAAGCAAAGATTTTATATCTTAGCAAGATGTGTATTAAAGCAATACTCTAAAAATGCTCTGTAAAGCATTTTCTGGTTCAATTTTCAACTGAAAGATAATTTTGTTGGGTCCTCATTTATGCAGAATGTACAATTTTTAATCTTCCAAATTTTGGGTATAACAGATTACTATTAAATGCTAATAAAAAAAACTTAATTCTTTTCTAAATAGAAACATCAACATCATCATGGATGGTTGTTGTAATGGGAAACAAACAGGTCAACAGGTTGTCTATTATTGAAATTCTCACTATATTTGTTTATATGCATGTATGGGCAAAAATGGCATTATTTGTGCATTGTAAGCATATTGTTCTTATTTAGAGAATAAAGCAGTTTCCTGTCAAATTTAAAACTGAATAATTTTGTGGCATCTGCATTCACACTATAACTTTTTAGATATCTAAATTCTTGATGAAATAGATAACAATGAAATCCCTATCCCTAAACAGAAATCAAAATATGATTTATGCTGCCTGCATATTTATGCCAAACAGAATTGTTTCTAATGCTAAACTGAATTATTTGAAATAGAACTGTTTTTTGACATTGAAACTGTACTTATACTAAACTGAATTGTTATATAACTGCTTGAATAAACCGAATTGTTTGAAATAGAAATGTTTTTGACAAGCTGTGTACTCATGCTAAACTGAATTGTTTGAAATAGAACTGATTAGTTACATAAAAATGGATTTGGCGTTAAATAACCTACAAAGGTTGATATGCCATAAAACCCAACAAACCAAACCAGAAATCAAAATATCATCATGGTTGTCTAGTGCTTAATAATTAAACATCCTTATCACCTGCAGCTATGGGTTAAATAGTACCACTAGTGTTCTACAAAGATGAATTTAGCATTAAACAACCCATGAAGGTTGATATGCCATTAAAGAAACCAAATCAAATTAATTCTTGATAAGCTTATAAAAGATTTTATCTAAAAGTTGATGAAATTTGATGTGGTCATGCTTAAGTTAGTACAGACTTGTGCTGGTACCCTTTGTGAGAGGATTACTTTGAAGGAGATGGGAACTAGGTATTAGGATAAGCAATATTTTTAAGGGTCAAATTTCCTTGGCTTTTAGATAGCACATTATATATTCTATGGAAACAAATTTTAAATGATTGAATTTTATAATTCAATAAACATGTTAGCCATGTTGTAATAAAGAGCTGGCCACTGTTTTAGAAAGAAGGTACATGAAAATTATAGTTTAGGTAAATTGTCTTTGAAGAATTCAATTGCATTACAAAAGTTTTTAACTTTGATTTTTGTTTATTTTATTGATTTTGAAGATATTTTGAAAAAGTTTATAAACATTTAAACTGTTGTGAAATATACATATGTGGTGAGTGTAGCTGCTTAAAACATTGATAAACATATAAAATCACACACACATGTATGTATAAGGCATGTGAAAATCTTTTTTTTTTTTTTTTTAAATTTTAATAAAAATGCTGGAATCTTTTGTAAACATACATCTATTATATATATGATACCCATAGACAGATATAAGAAAGATATATTTGAACCTTTGTAGGGGTGAAAAATATTTGGAATTGATAAATTGCAATAAAGTTGTAATGCAAATTTTCCTCTGTCTCACACACACACACACACACACACACATATATGTGTGTGGATATATATATATATATATATATATATATATATATATATATATGAGTGAGTAAGAACCAATAAATCTTTAGCTTGTGACATAATAATAATCCAAATTTTATTCAGAACTGTTGAACTTTGACATTGATATACCTACATGTACAAAAAAGACTTTCTTTAACACTTAGTTTCCATCAGATTCTATAAAGGATGTGTGTGTATATATATATATATATATATATATAACGGAGATGGAGAGTATAGCAATAATATTCTCTGCCGAAATAAATTTATTATAACAACTTAACCGAGTTTGAATCTCCATTAAATTGTACTATATATATATATATATATATATATATATATATATATACACACACACACACTCTATCTAATGGGCTATAGGATATATAGCTTAGAAGTTTATTTGGGTACTACTGCATACTGCAACTGATCCACATGCCATAGCCATCTATTTTGACTTTTGATAGGCTGATCCTAGTTATATCAATGCATCAGATCCAGAATAATAATTGCATAGTTTTTTTAATTTAAATCTATTATATGCCATGTCTATGTGTGTGATGAAGAACTGTAGAAGAGGTTATAATGCATTCATCATTATTTGAGAGAAAGAGATGTTTTTAGATACAAGGCTACAACATAAGGTACCCAGTGAGAATCAAATACACATTCTTTAATAATAATAACCTGCAAGAGGAACTTGCTGACAATTACATCACAATGAGGCACCTACTCATGTATTTATAAATTCACATATATATCTGAGTGTACAGGTGCTTAGATCAAATAGCACAGGTTGATTTTTATTTATAATGTAAGATTAGAATTTATAAATATTACAGTATCATATGATTATCCACCCACACCCAATCAATAGTAAAGTGCTATATTTATTTGATTCCATGACCTTAATGAATGCTTCACAGCAATTTGACTCTTTGGAAATATTTTTGATGCTTTTTTTTTTTTTTTCAATATTATTATATACAAGAATATTGTTCAGTTTTTCTAAAGGAAATTTAAATCTGATATTTGATGCTAACTATCCACCACCATCACCAGTAAAAATGCACAAGAAAATAATTAGATTATTTCAATAAAAGAAGCTTAATTTATTCCTCTTTAACCACTTCATTGTTGTATTTTTCAATTTTTGGTTTCATGTGCCATATTTTGTGGTAAAAAAAATGACTGTTTCAATAACTTTGATTCTTTATAGCATACATCAGTTTTGTGAGGCAATGGATTTGAGCCTGGATCAGGATGTATGTAAGACTAACAATTGCCCATGTTAGAGATCTCTTCTCTTCATAGCACTAATGTTGCCCAACAGAAGAGATAGGCTCTATAACTTAGCATTCAGGTTTTTTTTATTTGTATACATACACAATATAAAGGGTTATGTTAAAAGCCAAGGAAATGTGACAATTGGAAACAGTGCTTACCCTAATAGAAGCATGCTTAGTGTGACTTATCATTGTAGGAAATGGAATTGGAGATCTAAGTTCAAATCCTGAACAAGAGTGTGGCACTTCATTTCAAACAATTGCCTTTGAGAAATGCATATATTGATCTGTTTTTTCCTCAGCTATGGGTAAATTTTAGAATAAACTGGGTTCTTTTACTTTGGTTAGGCAACCAGTCTTGAAGGAAAATTCTGAAATCAAACCAGTTATGAGTAAAGTTTGTGACCGTTGTCGAGGATGACCTGAAGGCTCCCTTTTCAATAGCTATTGCACCAAGGTGTGGAGGTGCCCATGGTGTAATGGTTATCGTCGTAGGACATGGACACGGCGACACAGGTTCAAATCCTGGACGAGACCGATTGCATTTCACATAGCACTAATACCCTTGGGAAAGGTATGAATCCAATTATTCTCCCTCCAGCTATGGGTAAATAGTAGGGCAGACTGGGTTCTTCAGCCTTGGTTAGGCAACTAGTCTAGGAGAAGGAAAACTTTGAATTCAAACCTGTTAAACTTTGCTTAAAAATTGACCTTGTGTCATATCCTGCCCGAGCGGAGGGGTTGGTAAATAGGATTACACCAAGGTGTAAGAGAGGGCACCACTCCTTTCCCTAGATTGCTCCACTTTACCCTTGATCCATACCTTATAATGCTGAGTGTTAACCAAAGAGGCATCAAGTACCATTTTTTGAGTCTTTGGTGTGACTCAACCAGGGATTGAACTCAGGTCTCCCAGGTCATGGGCGAACTCTCTAACCATCATGCCAATGTATGCTTAAAAATTATCAAAGTATCACATTCTGTCTGTAATGGAAAGGTTAGGTAAATACATATAGCACTTAGTATTAGTGTCATCACTGGAATCGCCAGAACAAGGCTGAACACAATGTTGGATTGCCTTAGGTAATCCAGCTTTTGGTTTTACCACTCCACCACAACATGTTACCCTTCCAAGCTCAATCAGCTGGGGCTGCAGAATACACTGACTGCATCTCTACAGAGGAGTAAGACTCCCCCAACGAGCGTCCTGGTTATTGGAGCTTTGGGGAATGCGGAGTACCCCTTTGTTGCCATTGCTCCCAAGTCCACTCTGGCCTGGCCTGGCCTGGCCTGGCCTGGCAGCACCTGATAGGGTCATATCTATGAGTTGAATAGAACTAAACTATGTACTTATACTAATCTGAATTGTTTGAAATAGAACTGCTTATATGTATAAAAATGGATTTGGCATTAAATAACCAACAATGGTTGATATGCCATAAAACCAAACCAAACCAAATGTTACCCTTCCACACCATTGGAGGATTTGAATTTATAGTTTTCCTTCTTCAAGACTGGTTGCCATTAGAGAGCTCAGTCTCACCTACTACTTCAAAAAACATTAGTTTAAAGCTATTGAATCACCAGAAAATATTATAATCAACGTAGATATTATGAACTGATATTAGAAGAATAAAAACTATCAAATCCACATTTTGGTAGAAAAAAAAAAACAGTAAATAGAATAGAGTATAAAATACCACACTGCTAGGAATTCAACAATGTGACTATATTTGCACATGGTCCTGCTTTAGGAGTTTAACTCTAGTCTACCCAGTTGGCAGGGTCTGGAATTCACAGACTGTATCCTCTGCGGAGGATTAAGACCCCTTCTCCTCTAAAAAAAAAAAGGTGTGGGGGGGAGTCCTGGGTATGGCACTAAACTACATCTGATACTGAGATTCCAGTTCTGAGGAGTGTGGAGTACCTTTTCATTGCCATTACTCCCAAATCCACTCAGACGAGGAGTGGTAGTACCTGTTAGGTAAAATAGATCTAACATGGCTTCTTAACATTTAGGCCTACAATAAGCTAAGACGGGTTGACATGCTGTTAAAATCAATCATTTAATCAACTCTAGTCACACTGGCAGTGAAAGGATTAAGTAAATCTCAGTCAAATGATAGATTTGATATTTTCACCTAAATTGTGAAAAATGCAAAGGATTAATGTAATCTTACAGTTTGTACCTAAGTAAGATCATCAAAAATATTTTGACACTTTTTTTTCTTTGTTTAATTTTGATGGACTTACTCTTTTTCAAAATCCTTTATTAACATAATGGTGGATCAATAACTCTATAACCAGACATGATTGTTGAATTTTGACCTAAAATTTTCATGTTTTTTTTCTTTTACTTTGTGTCATATCTCATATATCACCTTTTAAAAATCCTTTTATCAACATACAAAATTGCATCAATACATTTGTAACCTGACACCGTTATTAGCTGAACTATTTCTTTTGTTGTTTTAAACACCCAAAGTCACCAAGCCCAGTTGACTACTATACACAATTAGAAAACAACTAATGCAAAAAATAAGGATATAAAAAAAAAAAAGAATCTTTACAAAGGGTCAACAAAGAAATTCAAATTAAGACATGGGGAGACACATTTTAACCCTGGACTTAAAAGGTCCAAGGTTATAACTTGAAGGAAAACCTTAATGAAGGAATTTAATCTACAATACAAATGTTTTAGGAAAGAATTTGTTAGAATGGAATATGTGTGTTTGTTGCAGAAAAGATTCAGATAGAAAAGATGTTTGCTGTTCTTACTGGAAATTATCAAATAAGTGAAACCAATTAAAAGCTCATTGAAGCATCTTCCATAAAAATCCAAATAAAAGAAAGACAAAATAGCCACTTTCTCACCATGAAAAAGTGTCTGAAGTGACAAAAAAAAGCAATTCTATGCACCATATTCAAAGTGGACAAAATTTTACAGGGGAAAACCCAGTGGCATTGTGGCTAATGTGTTGGACTGTGACATCGTAGTGAGTGAGTTCAAACTCCAGTCACACTCGCATATTCTTTTGTGAACAAATACCCTTGGAAAAAGTATGAACATCCTTATCTTCCCTCAGTTTTGGGTTCAATAGTACTACTACTCTGCTTCTACAAGGATAGCTTGGGAAAACTATAAAAATATTTATCCTCCAGCTGAACGATAAATAGTAACCCCAACTGTCTTTCTTCTAGGATAGATTTGACATTGAATAACACACAAATGCCTTTAAACAAAGAAATCAAACCCAAGAAAATTTTACACTATATTATAAGTAAAAAGTAAAATTGGCGACTGTAGTTGAGGGCAACCCGAAGGCTCCCTTTTCAATAGCTACTACACTGAGGTGTACAGGATGGCACTACCCCTTTCCCTGGATTGCTCCACTTTACCCTTGATATGTACCTTATATTGCTGAGTGTTAAGCAAGGAGGCATCAAGTACTGTTTTTAAAGTCTTTGGTATGAAAGAACCTGGGATTGAACCCAGGTCTCCTAGACCATTGGCAAACACTCTACCCGCTAGGCCAATATTATAATCTATCGATATTGATTATTATTCACCACTTAAATAAGTACATTGACAAAGATGATTGCTAAAAAAAATAAATGTTTGTCCAGCAGGACACATGGTGTGATGGATATAGGTGTTTGGGTAAGTGTTTCTAAGTGAAATCATTTGGATGTTGCAGGTTCAATTCTGACTCCAGGTTAATAACAAGGAATAGTTACTATAGCTTAACACTTGTAACCAGTTATGGTTAATAGAATTAGAAGAATCTACTCCTGTGGATTAAATAAATGGTTCAGTTCAAAGTTCTGTGTAGGCTCCAGAGTTCCACATGAACCCCCCTGCCATATCTATTACACCATTGGAAGGCCAAAGGACACAACAGCTAAAACGTTTGAAATGTAACTGCTTTTGACACTGAAACTATACTTACACTAAACTGATTTGTTTAATATAGAACTGTTTTGACATTTAACTGTGTGTAAACAAAACTTCTACTTATACTAAACTGAATTAGCGCTGTTTGAATAAACTGAATAGTTTGAAATAGAAATGTTTTTGACAATTAAACTGCATACTCATGCTAAACTGAATTGTTTGAAATAGAACTGACTTTTTGCATAAAAATGGATTTGGCATTAAATAACCTACAAAGGTTGATATGCCATAAAACCCAAACAACCAACCAACAGCTGAAACATAGATATAACAATAAAGATGAAGACAATACCCCAAATACACTAAATGATAAATTATCAAGAAATTTAGACAAATACTAGTTGTGTAAAATGTAATGCTTTAGACATCACTATGTGAACCTACTGATGTATCAATCTGGGATCATTAAGTACTGACAAAATTGTCAGCAATTACACAGTATATAATCTCACTCAATGGTATCTCACTGCCAACTGAGTAACCCAACTAGAGAGAATCTATTTATGTATACACAGTAAAATTTCTTCTGATTGGCTGTCAATTTTCTTTCTCCTAGACTGTTTGCATAATCAAGGTTTTAACCTTGATTATGCAAACAGCCTTACTAATTTCTCATAGCTGGGGAGAAGAGAAGAGATTGATTCATTCTTTTTCCAAGGGCATTAGCATGAAATGAAATGCTAATATCTCATCCATGATTTGAATTCTTGTTGATAATACCATTATACTCAACATCTTTCCCATAATTTCACTGTATCATGGGATTATAATTTGTTTTATTACTTCCAATATCTAATAGATAGTCTATATGATACACATGAGCACATTGTTCATGTTAAAAATGACAGATGTTAAGCACGTGTTAATTTGGGATTTTTCTGAAATACCAAGTGTTATTTGTGTGGCCCTGGTGGAGACAAATGTTTCCAGCTGGTAAGACATCTGTACAAAATGGAAGACAAATAAAATTTTAAAAGGAATGGAATAAAAATAAGTCATGGGGATAGGAAAAGGATAAGATAGGGAAAATATATATGCTGAAGTCCCAGTCAAGATTGACAATAAGTGTAACAATTATATACTGTTCTCACTGCCTGGGCAGAAAGGCAGAAAGTTTGGGCAAAATTGTTTGGCTAATTGCATACTTAGCTTATATCTTTTCCGTCAACCATCGTGGCATGCCTGAAACAAGTGATTTTTGTCAAGATATCTGATAATGGTACAAAACATAGGAAGAAGAGGATTCATGTCTTTCTGCAGTGAACACAAGCAGCTTCAAGTGAAATTCAAGCTGTGTACCACTTCTATTTGCTGTACCAATGATATATCACCTTGTACATCCTTATATATAAGGCATATACTGTGAGTAATTATTCAGGGTAGGAAGTTGGTAGAATTTTTGCAGTTTTTATAGTTCAGTATCAAATGTGGCTTGGAACAGAATCCTTAGCATATGGGCTGGATATTGTTATGTATATTATAAAATAGAACAACAATACTTCTGTAACCAGAATTAAATTTGCATATATATATATATATAAGCATTCATGATGTAAATGTACCATCATTGGAGATGCTCACAATGACCAGAGTTCAAATCCAGGACCAGGCTGTTTGAATTTCACATTGTGTTAATACACTAGGGAAAGGTATGAATTGAATTGTTCTCTCTCCAGTTATGGGTAAATATTAGGGCAGATGGGGCTCTTTAACCTTAGAATGGCAAATGATCTAGAAGGTGAACTCTGGATTCAAACATATTAAACTCTTCTTAAAAAGTTGATCTTGGGTTCCAGGGTTACATCTTGCTTGTATAGAGGGGTTGGTAAATATATATATATATATATATAAGAATGCAGATTGGAATTGGTGGATGAATTTACCAAAATTGTCCCGAGCGCTTTCAAACCTTTCATAGCCCATCATCAGGGGTTGCTTGCATGTGAAAAGAGGGTTTTTTTTTAAAATGAGTTTAGAAAGTTTTTTTCGTTTTTATAACATAACAAAACTATGCAAATGCAGAGTTGGATAAAACTGAGTTGCTGATGAATTCAAAAAACAGAACGCTATCATCAGAAATAGAATACTATCAAGAAATATGGAATATTAAAGAAAAAAATTCTAAAGGCATTTCAAAACATTGTTGCTATTTTCAAAATGAATTCTATTTATTTTGAGTTCTTTGTTTTTATATGTAGGGCTTCTAGGATTTATAGTCGTAGCTATATATATATATATTTTTTTTTTTTTTTGACTGCTGCATATTAATATTTTGGGTTAGAGAGCTTCGATACTATAGATTTTGATAATGAATGATACCTAACGATATCTCTTTCGATAGTATAGTGTTTATGTTAAAAATAATAAAAACTTGGTATCTTTAGTTTATAGTAAAATTAATTTTTCATTAAAAAAAATCATGGATATACTAATTTGAGTGATACTATATAGGAAAAAAAATCTACCTGTAGCTCAATGGTAGTCACAGCTCTGTATTCTGTAGTTGGTGGTTCAATCTCCATGCGGGAGATCATAGTATACATGGCTGATGAGACCTAATAAGGTCAGAAGAGCTGTCCAGTGGTTCCATATATCACGCACAAGTGTTTGCCGGATTTTCTGGTCATGGGAATTCAATTTATAATATAATTCCTCCACTTAAAAAAGAAAAATGTACAAAAAAATCTATATTTTTATTAGAGCTAAATTTATATGTCAGTCTGTGTACACATTTGTCTGTTTTAAAAAGATGATTATACACTAAACTGTGCATATGTGTGAGAGAAAACAAAAAAATGGGTTCATAAACATTGGTAAATAAATTTTATTGGTTGCTTATTAATCCCTACTGGTTTAAACCTTTGGCAACCTCTAGAGAGTTTATTGCTCCATTGTTGACATTTCAATACTAATAAGCTTTACATACACATACACACACACACATATATATATATATAGTTACTAATCTTAGTTTAGTTTGGCACAAGATGACAAGCATGAAGCATCAAACAAGAATTATACCCACTATTTATAATTTCTAAATCTTTGTTATATTCAATGAAAAATATCTAAAAGATAAAAGCTGTTAGTGTGTCTTTATATATATATATATATATATATATATATATATATATATATATATATTGTATAAGTGTGTGTTCTCAATAAATCAAAGTTACCAAAGATTTGTTTGCAAAGTGTCTTTAGCAGGATATCGAAGAAAAAATGCTAATAGATAGATAAACTGACGAACAAGCAAAAGGCACATGGGACAGACAGAAAGACATTTGCAAAGAGATTTAATACTTAGACTAAGCACTCAGCTAATAATGTCGGATGAAACAACTAAAATAGATGAAAAGCCAGTGTTCTACCAGTAGCTTAGGGTCTAAGTGGTTGTTTAAAAATGATGGAGAACATAGTTTTATCATATATATATATATATATATATATATATATATATATATATATATATATAAGCTGTGTAAATAGATGTACAAATTTATATTGGTTGTTTGTATAGTGGGTATAAAAGTACATCTTAATCTAAGCACTGAATTGATTTTTATGGTTCAGTTCTTAGTGTATAGGCAGTTTTATTTTTTTTTAAACATATTAATAAAATGTATTTATATGCAAGATAATGTATTTGGCATGGTTGAAGTCTAGCACAAAGCTTTTACAAGAAATCTGAAGATCAATTTGATCTTTACACTTCTATTCATATCATTAATGATTAGAAAGATCAGCATAGATTCAACCTCCTTATTGGCAGTTAATCTATTTATTAAACCTCAGTTTATATATGGTTAGTAACAATGAATTATTCCACCTGATTAAAGATTTTGATATTCCAAATTATAGTTATTCAAGCATATCATATTTACATATGATTCCGTTGCTTTAGAATATATCAACGGTATCTCCTGGAGAGAGTTGAAGACCCCACCAAATAAAAGAGGTCACACTAAACTGCATCTGTGGTTAGGCTTTAATTCTGGAAACTGAAGTCAGCTCTTAATTACCATTAATTCCAGACCAACTCTAAACCAGATTGGTAGTACCTGTTAGGGTTAAATAGGTTTGTTAGCAAATCAATAGTATTAGATATGAATACTTGAAACCATATAACAGTGTGCTAAGTTTTTGTATTAAGAATAGTGATTTAAAGCTGTAATTGTTTTCAAAAGATTATGATTAGTTATTTGAAACCATATAATTGTTCAAAATATGAGTATTAGATTGGAATATTTGAAACCATATGACTGTAGACAAGTTATTTATTATCATTATATTATCTTATTTGTATTAAGAATAGTTACTGAAGCTGTAATTGTTTATATATGATTATCATTATTTGGCATTAAATAACACAACAATGGTTAACGCACTATAAAATCAACCCTATTTACATACAAATTCATGAAAGGAAAGAAGCTTCAATGTAATTTTTACATAAGGCCAAGAACTAGATTAAAGAGCCCAGTCTGCCCTTCCATTTATCCATAGCTGGAGGGAAAATAGTTGGATAAATGGAAGGGCAGACTGGGCTCTTTAATCTTGGAATGGCAACTTGTCTAAAAGAAGGAAAACTCTGAATTTAAACCTGTTAAACTCTGCTTAAAAAATTGACTTTGTATCACATCCTACTTGTGTGGAGAGTTAGGTAAATACATACTACCACTTAGAGTGGACCTGGGAATAATAGCAATGAAGGTGTACTCCCTATTTTCTAAAGCTCCAGGACTGGAGCCTCACCATTAGATGGTTTAGTGTCATATCCTTGAGACTCATTGGGAGGGTCTGCAGAGATGCAGTGGGCAAATTCTACAGCCCAAACCAACTGGGCTGGAGATGAAGTTGTCACTTGATCCCATTGATAAAATAACACTTCCATGTTAAAGTTTGGTTCGCACATTTTTAATTCAGGCCAGTCAACTCACTCTCTATGATCAATGTGTAGTATCTGTTTTAGATATGGCACTATCAAATATATTTTTTATGATATTTTCAGAAGTCTTTCATAGAGAGGAGGAAATTCCCTGCATCCTTTGAGGAAAATATTGAGGCCCCTGTTTTGGGGTTTCTAAAACATTAAACAGAAAAAACAACATTTACTCTGTAGTATGGTGGTAATGTAACAGCTAAAACTCAAAATGCAAACTTTATCTCTTCTTCAAGTCACACTGGCAGCATAGATTTCCCTGACTCTCTCTCTCCATCCATCCCTATCATCCATCACTCCGTGGTGTAATGGTTATCATCACAGGATATGGACACGGCGATACGAGTTCAATTCCTGGACAAGACTGATTGCATTTCACATAGCACTAATACTCTTGGGAAAGGTATGAATCCAATTATTTTCCCTCCAGCTATGGGTAAATAGTAGGGCAGACTAGGTTCTTCAGCCTTGGTTAGGCAACTAGTCTAGGAGAAGGAAAACTCTGAATTCAAACCTGCTAAACTCCGCTTTAAAAATTGACCTTGTGTCATATCCTGCCCGAGCGGAGGGGTTGGGTAAATAGGATCATCCATCACTCACAGCAGGTTTTCCAAACTACATCCTGTGTCTGCACAGTGCTAATGTAGATATGTTCTTACTAGTTGGCCAACACTGGCATGTCCTTGTGTAGGGGTCCATAGAAGAACATTACTTATGAGTTCATCCTTGCTTCTGTCTTATCTCTTGCTTCAATTAAAAATAACCTTTTAACATGCCCATCTGTCAAATCTCTAAGATCCGCATTTGTTGTGATGGTGTGTAGTGAGAGTTCATTACGTAACAATGTCTGTCAAAAAAATATTAGGATTGTTTATGTAGAGATCTAATACTGCCTCGGATCAGTTTGTAGCATGTGTGCACTCTTCTAAGATCTGATTAATAAATATAAATGATGTATAATGATTAAAAACAAGAAATAAAATATAGTTTAGCCTGTGAATCTGTGTAACAAATATATTCAGTAAGAATTACTTTAGTGTATTTCGGTTTATGTGTATATACACTAATTTCTACTCACTTGGTATGTAAAATACTTCTCACTTAACTCCAGCTCACACACACACACTGCTATTAGGTCAACCTGGAACTATACACTAGTATAGTTAACTTAATAAACTCCAGTATATTTACTTACTACTCATGGATCTATTACTGGTTTTCATGGGAAAGAAAGTATTTTTAAAGAATGACCTGAGATGAAACTTTTAACAAAGTTGTTATATACTTGCCATAATATTTATCTTCATAAAATTTTGTTAGTTCGATATCAATTTTATATTAGTTTATTTGAACTTTGTCTTTGCTTACAGAGAAATATGTAAATAGAAAAGGCTGCTTTCAGTGGACATTGGGCAAATTGTTAAGCCATATTAAATTTATGGAATTTATACTGCAAATAAAGAAATAAGTAGAAGTATCCAATAAAGCATTTAATAATTATCTCTTATAAGAAATTAAAATGATTGTGGAGAGAACAAAAACCAACTCCACATTAAGTTACATATTGGATAGAAAATAGCTTTGAGCAAAATAGAAACTATTGTGCTAACAGAAATCATGCTACGATGTTCTATTATTGCTGTTAACGTGCATACAAAAATTTGATCATTATAATATTGCTTTATGCTAATATTTATATTCAATAATTTATGCAATATTTAAATCAAATTTAATATTTGAATTAAATTTTGATTAATATTAAGAATATTTAAGTAATTTCAGGTTTATAATTAAATAATCAATTTATTTATTCAATAATTTTATTAAATAGATTATTGATAATTATCAAATTAATTGATTTTATGTTCTATTCCTTAATCACATAGATGTTATATCGAGCTTTTACCAATGAGGTCTTGTCAATGAGAAACTCTTCTCATTTCTTTAACCACTCCCCCATTGGTATTATAAGAATACAATAATTATCTCCTTTAGATAATTCTTCATATCCAGTAGGATGTCACATAAGCCCGAAAAACCTATTCTTGACATGTTTGGTTCCTTTGTTTAATGGCATATCAACCTTTATGGGCTATTTAACACCAAAGTTATCTATATGGAACAGTAGTGTACTATTAACTATAACTGGAGGCATAAACAGGTTCATCACTTTTATCAAGAGTATTAGTCTAAAAGTGAATGTAATAATAGGACATGAGTTTGAAATTGGTTTCTATGATGTTTGCAGTCCATCAGCTTCCAATCAAAACACAGTTCACCAAATTTTGCAAATTTCATCCAATTTTTTCCTTCATCCCTTGGTTTTGTTTCTCACAAACTGTTTCTTTCCAAGAATAGCTGAAATGTGGAACAGACTTTTCTGTGAATGTTTTAAAACAGTATATGACCTTGGGCTCTTGAAGTCCAAAGTTAATCACATTCTCATTGTCCTTTAGACACATCTATCCATTTATATATTGATACTCCCATCATCAGTCATCCTCTACTTTCCAATTATTCTTTCTATTTATTTACCAAATCTCATTGCCATGTCATCATAACCCTTTGCTAATTCATGACTGATTTAACCTTACTTAAGGTTAATTTTAGTAAGAGAAAAAAATTTGGGATAGTTTAGATTAAATTTTTCTCATGACATTATTTTCTGACTATGACATGTAGTCTTTTTTTCAAGCATGGATTAATTAAAAAAAAAAAAGTTTTAAAAAATGGTTTATAATGAATTAAAAATAATAATCTTCTATTTACCCAGAAGTTATATCTTGCCAATTTTTAACTCAAAGTAAGGAAATAAAAGGAAGAGGATATGGTATACATCAGACTATTAATGTTTATCTCCCCTCCTGAATCTTTACACACAAATTAATCTTGGAATATCCACCTGCCTTGTCATTCTCCAGGCAATAGCAATTTCCTGTGACAATTATGATTACATTTTTTAGTAGAAGCCAACCTTTAATATTCCCTTTTCTTTTTTTTTTTTTAAATCATCAAATCCATTTCTTCTGAAAAATGGTTTCTGATTTGGTTTCTTTCTGACTGATTTACAAAAAAAGACTTCTGTTAAGATTGAAAACATTTACCAAAAGTTCCCATTTGTGGTCTGAGATGGAAGGTATTAAATACTCAAATATTTGGCTACCTGAATTTAAAACATATAAGATAATATCTATTATGAAAATTCTCATATTTATATAAAGTAAGTTGGTGACCTTAGTTGAGGGTGACCTGAAGGCTCCCTTTTCAATAGCTACCACACCGATGTGTAGGGGAGGGCACAACTCCATTCCCTGGATTGCTCCACTTTATCCTTGATTCGTACCTTATAATGCTGTGTTAAGCAAGCAGGCATCAAGTACCATTTTTAAAGTCTTTGGTATGACTCGACCTGGGATTGAACCCCAGTCTCCTGGACCATTGGTGAACACTCTACTCTATTCTTATGTATATAAACTACTCTACTCTATTCTTATGTATATAAATATAAGAATATCAATAGAAATAAGCCTAGTCAACTGGGACTGTAGAATATGCCGACTGCATCTCTGGAGAGGAGTAAGACTCTCTCAATGAGTGTCCTAGATATGACACTAAACAGCATCGGATATTGAGGCTCCAGTCCAGGAGTTTTAGGGAATGTGGGGTACTCCTTTATTGCTATTACTCTCAGGTTCACTCTAACATGGAGTTCTAGTACCAGTTAGTACCCTATCTGTGGGTCAAATAGAACTGTTTAGACTTGAAAAATTCAACTATGTGCAAATAGAACTATTAGTGTTAAATAGCAATACTTGATTACAATTAATTGTATATAAACAAATGAGCTCTGACTCATTTTAAAGTGTTACCAACAAACTATTTGTTTATTAATAGATATTTATGAACAGGATTTAGCATTAAATAACTTACTAGGGTTGATTTGTCATAAAACCTAACCAACCTAAATAAACATATGTAGCTATAAAGATAAAAACAAGAAACTTAAATAAAATAGCCTTCAACCTGAGAATGTGTGCTATGAAAGTATTTAACAACTAAGAAACTCATATGAGCATTTCTTGCTACTACTTTTGCTTAAGCTGAATCTCTGCTGCACAGCCTAGATCAGGCAACAAGAGACATTGGTCTGTATGTAAACTCAGATAAAACAGTTCTATTCAAGATGGTGCCATCTCCTCGTTAAATGGTAAACTTCTAAAATAAGTAAAACAGTTTGTACACCTTGGTAGCTATATCTCATCTGCTGAAAGCAATGTCAACACGCTCCTTTGTAAAGCATAAACAGCTACTAACAGGTTAATGACCATTTAGAAATTTCATTAATCAGATAAAATAAAACTGGAATTCCTAGCTGTAGTCATGTTAGTACTATTGTATAATTGCACCACTTGGACTCTAATGAAATGCTTGGAGAAAAACCTTGAAGAGGACTACACTAGGGTGCTGTGTACAGTTTCAAACAAATCCTGGAACATGCAACCTACAAAACAGCAACTGTACTGCCACTTACTTCCCATCTCACAAACCATCCAAGTAAGATGGGCAAGAAATGCTGGAGAAGCAATGAAAAACACAAGAGCAATGTTCTTGTGAGGATTCTTATGAATGAACATATCAGTGTTGGCCAACCAGAAAAAAAAATTAGATTCATCATATCTGTATAGACACTGGATACCATCTAGAGGACTTACCAAGAGCAATAGCCAATAGGGACAGATGGCAAAAAAGTTAAAGGAAACTATGCTGTCAGCACGCCTTGGTGATGATAAATTCTATGAACATTTCTAATTCCTGGATCTTTGAGTGGGATGATACATAAAGAAAAATTCTTAAGGGTATAGATAGACAAGAGTGTAGTGTGTCCTATCATTAATAATATTTACCCATCCCCTCTGCTCGGGCAGGATATGACACAAGGTCAGTTTTTTAAGCGGAGTTTAACAGGTTTGAATTCAAAGTTTTCCTTCTCCTAGACTAGTTGCCTTACGAAGGCTGAAGAACCTTGTCTGATAGTGTCCTATCATTAATACTAATCAGTCTTTGTTGGGATCAGGTTTGTCAATCAGTTGGAGATTTCTGGTCTTTTTTATTCATTGATGTTTTATTTCTTTTCAACTTTCTGAAGAAATAGACCTCCCATAACCTTGATTTCCACTTGCCATGCCCAAGAAAAGAAAATTGGCAGCTATTTGATGGAGGTATGCATAGTGTAAGATTTATTATAATAGAAAATGGATTTGGTGAGCAGAGTGCAAATTCTGGGCAAGGCTATGACAGTTGCCATGGGGGAAAAATAACATTAAAGTATTAACTTTTTTTTAGTTTAGACAGCAATTACACAAGAATGTTGAGAGCAATATTAAACAAGTCCTGGCAGCAACACCCCACAAGACACCAACTATACGGCCACCTGCCTCCCATCACAAAAACTATACAAGTTAGACGAACCAGACATGCAGGACACTGCTGGAGAAGCAAGGACGAACTCATCAGTGATGTACTCCTATGGACCCTCGCATACAGCCAAGCAAAAGCAGGACGACCAGCTCGAACATACATACAGCAGCTATGTGAGGATACGGGATGTAGCCCCGAAGACCTGCCAAAAGCGATGAATGATAGGGAGAAGTGGTGAGAGAGGGTCAGGGATATCCGTGCTAGCGGCACGACATGATGATGATGATGATGATGATTAACAACTTAAAATTGCATTTTTCATGTGCAGCTGGTGTAAGAGTTGTTGAAATAGAAAATGGAATTGATATGCTGAGTTTAAATTCTGCTAGTGGCTGTTTGTATTCATTTTATGCTAACAGCCTTGGGAAAGGCATCTTTTCTCTCTTCAACAGTCAAAAGTAGGTCAGTTTGGGGATGCTTCGGGTGGTGTAATGGTTAGCAAGCTCAACTAACAAATTTTCATGAGTGAGTTTGAGTCTCATTGGGTGCCCCATTCATGCGGCCTTGTGCCACATCTAAGCAAAAGGCTTAGTAAATTACAACAGCAGGCCTGGCAACTAGCATAGTAGAATGGAAACTGAATTTAACTCCCTATCAACTCATCAGAAATACAGGTTAACTTACTGTTAGGAAGTGGTTTAAAAAAGTAGGACAGACTGAGCTCTGAAGCTTTGTTGGGCAACCAATCTAAGAAAAAGAAAACATGAAAGGGATCCAATAGATCAAAGACTTTACCTCCCTGAAGCATTTTCCTGATAGAAGTAAGAAAAACATGCAAGCATTTCTCTTAATATCTTGTTTTTATTCTTTTTGCCTCTCTTTCATTGACTTGTGCACACTTATCTTTCAGAAAAAGAAACTCTTTCTTAGCACCACCTTCCTTTCTTCTTTCACATTCATGTGTTGGGAGGTGTAAAAATTAAGCATCTCACTTCCCTCTCATCCAATCAGCTCCTGTCCCCTTATTTAAAGGATCAAGAGCTAGGTTTAATGCTGGCATCTAAGATACTCCTAAAGAGAAATGCTGATTGAACTATTTTCAACCTCTTCTCAGGAAGTTTGCTTCCTGTGGTGTCACCACTTTAAACTGACCTCCTGTCACATTCCATCTCTGTGGGAAGCATCACTTGGATAAATAACATACTTCTTTTTTCTTTTTAAATTTATACTTTTTTCTTAGCTTATCCTTTTCTTTTTAAATTTATACTTTTTTCTTGGCTTATCCTTTTCTTTTTAAATTTATACTTTTTTCTTGGCTTATCCTTTTCTTTTTAAATCTATACCTTCTTTAATTGGTTTTATTTTTTTTCTTTCTTTCTGTCACCAATATTTCCTCCTTACCTTTTATTTCTCTCCATTCTCTTTTCTCTAAAATTTTTTTTTTTTTTACCCATCTACTTTTTCTTCCTCTGGGGGGCGGGAGGTCTTATTATTATTTTCCTTATCATTTCTATTTTACTTAATTTTGTATTTTGCCTTTATTTCTTTTGTATTTTTCTATTCTCTCTCTCTCCCTGATCTTTTTTATTTCTCATCAATTTCTTTCAATCCTTCTGCTATCTTCACATGTTTGTTCCTTTTTTTCTTTCATCTTCTCTCTCCTTTTCAGTCATCTTCTTTAGTGTGGGTGTTTGTTTCTCCTCCTCTTCCACCCATTTTTCTTTCTCACTTTTATCTTCAGCACATCATTCCCCTTTCTCTCAGTCTATTTATTTCCCCCAACCAAGGCATTATGATTTCTTTGGGAGCTAGAAAGATGAAAAATTACTTTCTGCAGCTGGTAATAGGAGCAGATGTTGTTCCATTATTTGGATAGACATTTTTGCAAAAACCTGGAACAAATTTACTTAAAGAATTCTGATGGAAGAAGATTACCAATTTTGTTGGACATTTTATTAACAAAAAAAACCCATCAAAATCAGAAGAAACAATAGATCTTGTAGAAATAGTTTGTTCCAAAACAAGAAAACTGCCAAATTTCTTCAATTAAAAGTTTATTGGGTACTAGTCCAGAATATTCCACTGAGGAAATTTCATTTGTAATATATATATAATACTTAGATAAGATCATTGTGGTAAGACTAAATGTCAGATATTTCCTTTATTCTTTTACTAAGCAATTAGATTTCAATCCCAAAAATATATATCTGCAATCAACTTTAAGTCTCCCTCTTAGTGGTTGGAGTGAAAGACAAAAGAAATGTAGCTGGTGGATGAATTGTATTGTGTTGGAAGATGTGGTTTTTAAATTGTAATGCTCAGTTAAAAAAAGAAAAATGCAACTTACTCTTAATCTGGATTGTGAATGTATTAGATTTCTATGTAATTTCTTTGTACATTATCACAGACATTTCCTCAGCAGGATATTCTTGACAAGTACTGTTTATTGATACCATCTTAAACTAAAGGTTATATAAAAAACTTTGGCATTAAAACTTAAAAGTATAATCTATAGTTATGCTCAGTAGGTGATTTGTTGATATTATCTATGAATAATAATTGGCTTGATTTATTTGATAGTATCTCTTTCTACATACTCATAACTGTGTATCCATATGTGTGCGTGTATATATATATATATAAGCGTGTATGGGGGGGGTATGTGTGTTTGTATATATACGATGTATGTATATTTTGTTTTGTCCACTTTTCCACTTATTTTTAAAATTTTGTTATTTCTCCGTTTGTGAATGTGTGTGTGTGTGTGTATATACATATGATGTGTAGGTCTATGCTAGAATATATATATGTGTGTGTGTGTATACGTTTGTATATATATGTGTGTGTGTATATACATATATGTGTGTGTGTGTATGTGTGAAGCAGCTTTTGCTACTGGACAGGGTATTTGAAAAAAAACATGTATGTATATATATATATATATATACACACACATGTCAGATCAACCAAAATAAGAAATTACATTGCATATTCATCTTCATTTTTAGTGCAGTTTGTGATTTTTAAAATGAGTTTACTTTCAGCCGTTGATGTCATTATGTGCTTGCAGTAACCGTTTCTTAATGTTATACATATTCACACGAGAAAGGCGATTCCGTGTGCTGTTCATATATGCTGAAGACTTTTCGCTCTCGACTAAATTCAGTTGATGCATATTGTAACATGGTCTGAAGACGATATGAGGCAACTTTCAAACTGATTCCTATTTTTGAAAGAAACAAAATGATTGAGTGTCCTAGAAGACCATGGCAACTAACCTCAATAGGAATCTCATGGCATATCCAACCCTTTTCTACACAGTCGGCACACAGCGTCTTGTATTGGTTTTTCTTTTACTTGTGTGCCTCCTCCTGATTTTCTTCCCAGGGGACAGTCAAGTCTATGAGGAGGACACTCTTTGAATTGAACCATGTTATAATGTCTGGCCACTTTTCTGTTTGAATGACTTGAACTGGAAATGGTGGAGCTGTCTTGAGATCCACTGAAACCTTTCAGTCACTAGCTCCATTCAGTAGCTTTATATTGGAATTTTTTATTTCTTTACAAGGCATTCACCTTCCTTGTGAAAATGAATTACGGGTTCCTTGGCTGAAGCAAGTTGCTAGTTTGCTGCCTTACATCATACTCTCAACAACTCTATGTCCACCTCCAACACATTGTTATATCGCCATGAGTACATCTGAAGCGATTGTGGACATGCAGAGAGCACATGGTGCAAGGTACCCCAATCACTTTTACTCAAAAAGCACAGATCCAAATCGGTATATCCCCATAATTTTAGTTTAGTCGCATTTGGTAGATCATATGTAGAGTGAAGAAGGAATGATATCACTCGTGGTGCTATTGCAATTAAGGATTTTCACTATAATTTAATTGGTTTGATATCATTCCATTTTGTCCAAGCACATTATTTGGCCAGAGTAACAGCAGTGGGTGTTCTTTGCTCTTCCTCAAACATCCTGACTTCTTCGCTCACCATGTCTATTTTCCCCTTTGGGCCCACTTTGGAAATTACCTTGTTGCTCATACTGCCCAGCTTGGTTGGTTTGAGTGACGCCTATAATGTCTTTGATTCGTAGACTGCATTCCGCCTCCTGAGTGGCCTTAACGGCTGACCACTTTGTACCTGATTTTATTTCTGGATATGCTTTCCGAATAACTTCATCGGCTGAGTCCTTCATCATCATATGAAGGCATACTTTCTCAATTTCGAATTCTTCTACCAGATATGTCCTGATGTCAATCAGTCAGTGGGATTGAATAAAGACACCCGAGGCTCTTTACCAGCTTCTCCCTGACTGTTGGGATTATATCAACTCCAATTTTGAAATGGATCTCACTGACAATTATGTGTATGTGGTCGCTTGTTTATGTGTGTGTGTATGTATATATATATATATATATATATATATATATATATATGTGTGTGTGTGTATATATGTATGCATATATATGTGTGTATATATGCGTATATGCATGTATGTATGTGCATATGAATATATATATATATATGTGCGTGTGCATATCTATATATATATATATATATATATATATATACATATATATGTGTGTGTGTGTGTATACAGGGTGGAACGATAAAATTGTTGTCCTAAAGAAAACAACACCACAGCTTTATTTTAAAACTTTCATTGAAAAAATTAATTCAGCTAACTTGATTATGTCGTAGAGCTGACATCTATTCAATGTAGCCGCCTTCAGCCTCAATCACCGCCTCGATACGGATCCGGAATTGGGAGCATGCCTTTTCCACAAGCACTGGCAGAAGCTGGGTGAATACTCGGCGGATGGCAGCGATCAGGCTGGCTTTGGTGTAGTGGTAGGTCATGTTGGTGATGTTCTCGACGTATGACCAAAGGAAGTAGTCCAGCGGGTTCAGGTCGGGGGAGGAGGGAGGCAGTGAGAGAAGGGTACAAAGTCGTAGCACTCCTTCTGAAGCCAAGCCTGGGTCTCTTTGGACTTGCAGGCCGGTGCCAAATGCTGAAGAGTGTGGTGATCCTCTGGTGCAATCAGGTGGCCGGTGGCAGACCCTGGGTGTGCCAGCAGGACTTGGCGCCAAGTCCTGCTGCCACACCCAGGGTCTGCCACCGGCCACCTGATTGTACCAGAGGATCACCACACTCTTCAGCACATCCAGGTACACTTTGGTGTTGACTTTCAAGCCGACTTCGAAGATGTTAGGTGGCATGATGTGGCCCTCACTTGAAACCACACCAAAGACCATAACCGTAGCCGGAAACTTTGTTTTCATCACCCTGGGCATGTCCCTGTTATTCATGGCAACCCAGATTTGCATTTTGTGGGTGCTGGCAATGGTCCTGTTGTCATAACTTGGATCGATAAAGAGCATGGGTTGTACAGCGGCACATCTCCGATCTCGCTCGTTGAACATTATGTCACTTTCAGACATGATAGAAGGCTCCTATCGCTCTTGGGATCTGTACACAACTGGCTGACTAGTAGATGGTCTGCAGCAAAAAAAGAAAACCGGTTTTCATTAAATGGAAATGGAATCATGTCGTCTTTTCTAGGGCGACAATTTTATCGTTCCACCCTGTATATATATGTATAGGTGTATGTGTGTGTATGTATATAATATATATAATGTGTGTGTGTGTCTCTATAATATATATATATATATATATATATATAGTCATTAGTCTCTTTAATGTATGCATTATGTGTAAGGAGTGTTTAAAGTCTGGGATAGAACACGTGTAGGCTATGTAATGCAGAAATCAATGCCCATATATCAGTTGTAATAGTTTCACATTATCACAATCATCAGCCAATTCTAAATTTTCTCTGTCCTATAAACAAATGTTTCACTTTTAATGTTGATGGTCTTCAGAATGTAGTATTGCCTGATGATAGCGAAAACGTAAAACTGTTATTAGCAATACACGCATGGATATTATAGTCAAAATTTTACGACTCATTTGAATTTCCTAGTGTGCTACCAATTAGAAGTGTATTTACTGGCTGTTACTATCAACATTCTCAATAATTGCATAAATTTCATTTTTAAATTACTGCCTGAGAAAAATTATTTTTTATTTTTAGTTTAGAATTTTGGAAATCAATAACAAAATAAATGTCTCATAATGTTATAGTTGGAAAAAAATTGAAAAAAGTTGAAAATTCAGTTTTGTGGAGTATTTAATTCACTTTTGTTATTAAATATATGTTTTTAATGAAAGTTAACTTTTTAGGTGGGTAGCTCAATTTTAAATAAGGCTAATGTTGCCAGTTGGTGAGAAGGTCAAGGTGGATAACACTTTGAAGCCGATAATAATTATAAAAGCCATCAACAAAACAATTGATTTTAAAAATAAAGAAAGCTTATTAAAAAAAATAGAATGAAAATTGATAACAGAACATAGCTATTCATTTTTGGTCTTTATTTCTAATAACCTGTTTTGTCTATGGTTTTTTTAAGTAATTTTTAAAGCAAAAAAATGAAAATTAGCTAACCCTGTAAAGGAAAAATCACTACCTTTGTCAACTTATAGAGTAGATTACAAAGAAACTTGTTAGAGGCTGCAAATTGATTTAATCAACTGGATCAACTGGATCTAGTAGATGGGACACACTTCGGCAGGCCGTGGTATCAACAACACAGATCTGGTTGGGTGTGTCATGTCTCTGGACATACCTCAAGCCTCAGGGGGCTGTCCCCCCAGGTTTTAACCCTCCTTAGAGGGGTTAGGTTTATCATCTGGTGCCTGAGGTGCCCCTTTTTAGAATGCCAACGGGGCCTGAGGCATTTTTGAGGCCGCCAGGCATGTCTGGGCTGGACCCACCTTAAAAAAGGCTTTGTGTCACACTCGTCTGCTTGATGAGACAGAGGACAAATACCATTAGAGGCTGCAAAGATCACTTCCAGCCTACCTTTACACTGAAAAGCTTGGCTTTAGAAAGCTGTCTTCCTCCTCTTTGGCCTGCACCTGTAACCACTTCATCTGGAAGGTCAAAGGTCAGCTTCATTGTTTGATGCCTGAGATACCCTCAGAATTTTAGAAATATTTCCAAAGAATCAAATAGCTGTGAAGCATTCATTAAAATCACTAAATCAAATAAATATAGAACTTTTCTATTGATTGGATGTGAGTGGATAATCACATGATACTGTAATATTTATAAATTCTAATCTTACATTATAAATAAAAGACAACCTGAAATCAACCTGTTCTATTTGATATAAACACTTGTACACTCAGATATATATGTACATATATAAATACATGAGTAGGTGTCTCATTGTAATGTAATTGTCAGCAAGTTCCTCTTGCAGGTTATTAGTATTAAAGAATGTGTATTTGATTCTCACTGAATGCCTTGTGTTGTAGCCTTGTATCTAAACACATCTCTCTCTCTCTCTCTCTAATAATGATAAATGCATTATAACCTCTTCTACAGTTCCTTATCACACACATAGACATGGCATATAATACATAGATTTAGATAAAGAAAAACTATGCAATTATTATTCTGGATCCAATGCACTGGTATTATAACTAAAATCAGCCTACCAAGAGTTAAAATGGATGGCTATGGCATATGGATCAGTTGCAGTGTGCAGTAGTACTTGAATAGCCTTGTAAACTATATATCCTATATACTACCAAATATAGTGTGTGTATGTATATATATATATATATATATATATACACACATACACTATATATGTAGGGGGGTGTCCTCGTGGTGTAATGCTTAAACCGATGGACTGTGGAATCGTACTAAGTGAGTTCGTACCCCAGTCGCGCTATTACGTTCACTTTCAGATAAATATCCTTGGGAAAGGTATGAATCCCCTTATCCTCCCAGCTATGGGTTAAATAGTACTACTACTATTCTTCTAGGAGAATAGCTTTGGCATTAAATAACCTACTAAAGGTTGATATGCCATTAAACAAAGAAACCAAACCAAACTAAATATGTATGTATATATATATATATATATATATACACACACACACACACACAAACAGATAAATGCATTATTAGATATCTTTTCTTGTGGTGCAAATATCATCTTGTGTATTTTATTTGGGATTCATTTTAGCATTAAATATCACAGTTAAATTTCTTTCAGAAAGTCAGAATTATATTACAATTCAGAATATTTTTTTAAATGTTAGATATTTTCAAAGAATAAATTTGCTGTGAAAATTTCATAACAAAATTTAAACAATAACAGCCTCTAGCTACAAACTTATTGTTTCATTTTTGTATATTTGTATTTGTTTTTTTGTATGCTTAAAACCAAATTTGGCTAACTTAATTTTTTTAACCTCTATTCATCTTCTTGACTGTAATCTACATAAAATAAACATTTTTAATCCACATGAACATTTTTCAAGGGATAAATATTGTGAAAAGGCAATAATTTCTTCATATCCATGATGTTGGGCTTTTATAATCAATATAGAATTAGCAGATTGTATCTCATTTTCCCATTTCCTTCCATGCTTGAAAGTTGAGATAAGTGATCAAATGATTTATGATAATTGGTTGTGTTATGTTTTTTGCCTTCTGCCTGTTCAAATGAGCTCAACTAAGTCATATTAATCAACTCCATTTGATTGTGTTTGCTTACAAGCATCATGTAGTCAGATTTATCATTATTAATTGCTTGCAACAGCATATCTGCAAAACATAGATCAGTAGAAATTATTTTGTAATAGTTTGTTTATAGGAGGATAGGTCCATAATAACTGAAGAATATGCCACAAGGGAATAAAAAAACACTGTCATTATTAAAACTAGGCAAACGATATTCAACAAAAGTGAATGTGCAGGCATGTTTAAAAAGGGTTATCACTTGCAGTGTGCAGTAGTCTCCAATTGTAAACCATATGTAAGCCAGCAAATATACTCTGTGTGTGTATGTATGTGTGTATATATATATATATATATGTACACACTCTCTTTTTGAAGGATCTGACAGAAACTCTCTCTTATAGAGGTACATGTAGCATAATGGTTATTGTGTAAAATGGAATCAGTTACCCGTGTTCAAATCCTAGACAAAGCAGTTTTCATTTCATATAGTGCTAAAACCCTAAAAAAAGCTATGAATTTAACTATTCTCTCACCAGCTATGAGTGAATAGTTGGACAGACTGGCTCTTTAACCTTGGGATAGCAACTAATCTAGGAGAAAGAAGGCATGAATCATAACTTTCTCCCTTTAGCTATGAGTAAATAGTAGAGCAGACTGAGTTCTTTAGCCTTAGTAAGGTAACCAGACTTGGAGAAGGAAAACGCTGAATTCAACCTGGCTTTACTACATCTAACAATTGACTTTGTATCACACACTGCCTATAGTAGAGTAGTTAACTAAATACAAACTCTTTGTAATTAGTTGCAATTGCAATCTTTTAAAAACCAGTGTAGTCCAAAATCATTTTAAATATCTCAAACATCTATTTGACCCAGAGTGAACCTATGGGACCCCAAATTAAAACCTTTTTAAATAGATATGGATATGTGTTGAATAGTAATAATAATAATGTTTGAACAAAGAAACTTGCTGTCGCTTGACCTCAAGAAAAGAAAGCCAATAATTTTTTAACAGCGTTAAATGTATGATGGTGAATGTAACAAAGTTGGCACCAGTAAGTCTAAAGTGCTAGACCAATTGTCAGGAAAAAAATTGATCTATGACCCCTTGTCACTTCCGGTTTCGAGCTTACAGATTCCCCTTTCCTAAAAGAAAAGTCAGTTGAACTCAGGACTCTGGACAAGTAAATTTGAGAAGGAACTATAAAATAAAGAACGAAGGACCTTTAATGAAAATAACCTTGACGATTAAATATGTATATATCCACAAGATTATAAACCCATTTTAAGTAACCATATTTTATTAGATACAAAATCTTTAAAATATTCTTTTAAATATAAAATTTCTTACAAGAAGAGACCAAAAGGAAAACCATATATCTCTGTCCATAAAATATTTCCATTGTAAACGTACTATTCATAACCTTTTGCTTCATATAAAACTCGTATATGTATATGGACCTACCAATTCTTGTTATTGTTGTTTGTTCTTTTTTTTTTTATGTGTTTAAATTAGTTATTTTGCACGTCTGTCCAAAGCCTAATAATTTGTATTATTCTATTTTACGTTCTTTTCTACTTTCGTAAATATTTATTTTATTGTATTAGGACAACTGTTAGCGGCGACTATATCTCTAACCCTGTTTATTATAGAAGTAATTCTAGTTTAGAGATAAACCGTTCGCTACAGACCACACAATTTTCATCCATCATTTAAAAATTGACCTATTACATCCTACCTGTGATGAAGAGATTGGGTAAATACATGTTTAGTCAGGTATGTGAGGAAGGGAGTTGAGTTGCCAATTAAACCTCAGCGTCTGACTTGAACGGGAATATATATTTGTTGTGCAGCTGTTTCTTACGCATTGCTGTTACAGATATTTGTACTTTTCCAGCTAATGTTGATAGACCCAATTCATATTTTCCTCCAAAAAGAATCATAAATTCAATGATGTAAACTTGTTTTTGACATTCTAATATCTTGTTATATCTAACATTTAATATCATTGTCTTTGTTTTTCTTTCTTTCTTTTACAGGGTAACTTCGAATCGTTTCCAAACCCATGGTGTGATATTGTTGAGGTGCGGATGTGAGTTAGAATGGATTTCGGTTTCTTAGGGAAGAAAGCTCCAACAAATCCTATTACCGCCGGCTTTGGTTCCAGCTTCTTTACCGGAACATCAAATTTTCTTAGCTCAGTTTCTGCCAAAAAAGACGGCATCTTTAGCGACCTTTCCAACAAAGTTGATTCTTTAATAAAAGGTGAAGAAGTACCATCCACAGCACCCCCGCCGGCTTTTAACAGGAATCCACCAAGAAACGTACCACCACAGCATCCTACACCTCAAGGGCAACAACGTCCTTTAGGTTTTCCCCCTATACTACCAGGCAACCAGCCACGGGGAATCACTCCTCAACAAGGGTTTCCTCCTGTATTGCCTGATCCCAAACTTGCCAGGCAACAAGGACTCCACACCCCTAGAATCGGTGTCCCAGTAGCACTGAAATCAACCCCTCCACCAACAACTGGTGTCCCACATAAAGTGCCCGAGAAAACAGAACCTCTTGCTTCTAGAAGAGACTTAGACAATAAGACTCATCAGAATGGCAGTGGCACACCCCAAGACGAAAGTTTACGAGATACTCTGCCAGAATCTCGAATAGGCAGCTCTGGTCAACCAAAACCTGCACAAAAACCCGGACAGCCAACCGGTGAAAGATATCCAGGCCAGAAGCCCGCGGAAAGACCTATCCCAAAAACTGCTGCTGAGAGACAAAGTCAACGGTCATCTCCTTCTGCTGAACAAGGACAAAGGTCATCTCCCACTCCAGCCGAAAGGCAAAAGCCAGGAGAGCGTCGTGGTCAAAGACCAGGAGGTCCTAGTGATCGTCCAACTGCTCCTGGTCGAAAAACACCCCAACCTCAGTCAGAACGGCAAGCACAAAAAACTCCAAGTGACAGACAAAGAGCCTCTCCCCAGCCAACAGAACGCCACAGTTCCAGGTCTTCGCCAACACAGAGATCAAAGCCAGAGCCAGTTGAACGCCGATTATCACGATCTGGAAAAGATCTAAGCATCACTGAACGAGGACAGGATCAAATAGAACGCCACAGAGATCAAAGACCAGGTCAGGAGCCAGTAACTCGTCGCACATCAAGAGGAAGTCAGGAACTTACTGAACGCCATAGGTCTGGACAAGAGCCAGTTGACCACCGCGGTCAAAGAGCTAGCCAAGAATCAGTGGATCGATATGGACCTAAAGGTCAAGAGATCTCAGACCGCCAAAGGCCTGGTCAGGACTCTCTTGATCACTCGGGCAGACACCCGCAGAGGTCGGGTATAGACCCAGCTGATCGACACAGATCAGCCACTGATTTATCTGATCCACACAAATCAAGCTTTGGTGATCCTCGTGATCCACGATATCAAGAATCTGCTGAACTTAGCCAGCGCGCTGCTGGGCAACCGCGATCTGGTCCTGAACCAGCACAGCGCCGTAGCCAGCGGTCATCTCCCATACCTGCTCAACGAAGAAGTCAAAGATCATCGCCCGAACCACCACAACGACGCAGCCAAAGAGTAGACCAAGATTACCATGATTCTATAGGTTCAAAGACCGCTCCATCGCTCAGAAGTCAGAGGTCAACTGAACTTCATAGTCAGCGATCTATACAAGATGGTCATAGGTTAGACAGAGACTCAATTGAACGCTACAGCCAAAGATCCATTGATGATCCATCGGATCGATATGGACAAAGATTAGATCGAGAGTCTATAGAACGCCATAGTCAGAGATCATTTGATGAACCTATTTCACGGCAGCCCGCTCAAAGAACTGCACCTCCACTTGCTTCCCAGCGTGGTCAAAGATCGGGTTCCGACTACTATGAACAGCATTCATCTCCGGAACCTGCTGACCGACCCAGAGTGTCTCGGCAAACTCAGAGGGTAACTGATGATCCAGAACGCAGTGTCCTTCGGTCGCCTTCATCAGAGGCTGAATACTACCACAGTCACAGAGCAGCACCCCCGTTACCTGATAAGCATACACAGAAGGTAGCGCCTGAACCAGCTAGAAGGCAAACGCATAGGGCGGACCGAGAATCGGACTACTACCGCCACAGACCGGATCACGACATTGCAAAACCAACTCCTATTCCTGCTGACAGACACAGATCTGCTTTCCAGCCTATTGACCGGCCCGGTCGTAGATCCGCACCACGGTTAGGAGAATACACTGAGAGAGATTTGAGTGACCGACAACGGGTCACCAGTGGCAGATTATCGGAACCCTCTGAGCGGATACTTCGATCCCCTTCATCGGAAGAACTTGATAGAGAGATGTCTGATAAGCGGTCGGGGAAGTTTGCCTCTGGGCGTCGCAGGTCGAGCACCGTAGATGAAATGCTATTCGACGATTATGTTGAACCACCTGAGGAACAAACGGAAGCCCCTTCGTTGGAGGCTGCAGAAACAGCGAGTAGACGACGGACGATGATGCCTATGGGAGACCTGATTTCGTTCGATGAGGAAGATCAGCGGGCATATAATGAACGGCGTCATAAACCGACCGCTGCCAAGCGAAAAACCGACCGTCGCCGAGTGAGTCCCGATTCTTCTGACGGAGGTTACGGCGGAGAGGCCGGCCGACATTCGAGCATCGATTCATCGGGAGATGAATTTGGTGGAGAACCTTACCACCGTTCTCTGTCTATGGAATCGGAACAGTCCTGGGACTCTACCTATAGCATTGAAAGCCAACCTGACGACATCACTCTCGAGTGCATGGAGTTTATGAAGATGTTTGTGGAGAAAATCTTCTTGTTGAAGTAAGTGTATTTTCTTCTTTTACAGTGTAACCCGGATATAAGAGTGTTGTCGGGACCCTGAGAGGTCTCTTATATCCGAGTTTGGACTATTTTGTTTGAGTAACAGAGGCTCTAATTTGGTACCAGATAAAATATCTATTATATCCTAGTTTCTCTTATATCCGGGTTACACTGTATTATATTATTATATTTATTTTGTCTGAAATTGTCAAGGAATACAAGGTAGGAAGTTGTATAGTGCCCAACCTTTAAGTTCCCCCCCGCAAAAAAAAAAAGATGAGAATTTCATTTTTGTTATTATTAAGCTGAATTTAGTCCGACATTGAGCCAAATGAATCTCAAGGAATACAAGGTAGGAAGAGTTTATTACACCGAATCTCTAAGATTCCACACTCTCTCTCTCTCTCTCTCTCTCTCTCTCTCTCTCTCTCTCTCTCTCTCTCTCTCACACACACACACACAAATCTTCGGTCGTCAATCAAGTTAAGGAGAAAATTCTCCCACCCTCAAAATAATGTCTCAACTAAGTTTTCATTCTAGTCAATTATTCAGATACCAGAAAATAATTTTATACAACGACATCAGTTCATTTTTTGTTGCTTTTCTTATAGCATCTAAATTCTTTTAAAAACTATTATTTTATTATTTAAAAAAAACTTTTGTTAGTTAAAACTAGTTGAGAATAATCAAAAATTACGTTGCACAAAAGAATTATTCTTAAGAGTCAAATCAATTTTGTTCATACATAAACTTTTTTTTTTCACATATTAGGTACACAGTATTTTTATTTTCTATATCGTAGTTTAACGATAATTGTCCACTTGCTATTTTTCTTTTTAAAAAAAAATGTCAATTTCTTTTTTTTTTTTTCTTTTTTTTTCCTATCCTACCTATTTTTCATTTTCTTCATTTGACTTATTTTTGTTTCGTCGGATTCAAAGAAGACTGATTCCTGCCTAAAAGAAAATAATCATATAAAGTGAACTGCACTATGATTTAATTTAATCTCATTATTTTACTCTTCCAGTTCTCCACGCATAATTAATACCTTTTAAGGTCAGGTGGACAAGCTTTATCAAGAAAAATGTTTACCCTCCTTGATTCATTAACGTCTTTGAAGTTCGTTCCATGAGAAACCTATTAGACTTGTAATTTACTAAGCTTTTTGCCTAGATGGGACACAAGGCTGTATGAATGGGACGTCCAATGAGATTCGAACTCACTCTTGAAGGTTTGCTAATCTAGCTCGCTGACCATTACATTACCCGAAGGGGCCCTATTGGACTAAGGGATACAATAAATAATTATCGCTTTTAGAAAATGGACATGCCCGTTAGGGTGTCAGTTGTCATACTGTATGGTGTCACAATCTCGAAAATCCAATCCTCTTTTTACCTCTATTCTTGGAACAATAGAGACATTACCTCTGACCCTACCAATGGATGGTAAAGCCATATAGCTATATTATTCAGACTATTCAAATGAACCTTTTTTCCAATTTGTACAGTTTCCATTTGTTGCTTGTTCATGGAATAATATGTATGTAGTTTTGGCTGTTGGGATATGTTTATTTATTTTTACTTTTAATAATACTAGTAAGTATATTGTATATATTAAATGTTAAATGTTTTTGTATGTGTAAATGAGTTTATCTTGTCTTTCTTTCCGTTGTTTGTATTAATATATCATGGATATACTAATGTTAATATTAAAAGGTAAATGTTCTTGTATATGTAAATGAGCTTATCGTATCTTTCCTTCGGTTGTGACCAGTGTAAGTATATTAACGATATATGAATATTAATATTAGTCCTTGGTGAGTAAGTGGAGGTGGACTATTAAATATCCTCCTATCCCTACATTGCAACTACTCCCAGATCCATTCTGATTTGGAGTGGTAGTTACTGTTAGGGTCCCATATACAGATCAAATGGATCTGTTTACAAATTATATTTGACATGAACATGGGTAAAAAAAAACAAAAAAAAACTCTTAAACAATTACACAACAAATGTAAACATGAACATACAATGAATGCACTTCTTTTACCTGAAGGCATAAAATAACCCTAGGTGGGTTGATATACCTTTAAAACTGATCAATTATAAATATCTTCCTTTGCATCAAGTATTCCAATTGGCTGATAACAATTCAATGTAATTTATATATAAAACTCCAAAGCCAAGTCTGAAGAGGCAGAGCTAATATTTTTTAAAAATATAGTGTCTGCTGAAAAGTATTATTACAAAAAAATGAGTGATTTTTTAAAAGTTTTTCTTTTATATGATATATACGTGTGTGTTTATATGTATATTTATGTGTGTATATATTATTATTTACATATGTATATTATATTTAAGAATTTTTTTTATATAATTTTATATTTTCAATTTGACTGAAGATAGAGAAATCTGAGAAACATACATGCACGGAAGAAAATTGATTCAAATGGTCTAGTTAAATCTTATAAGCAATCTTTCAAATGAGATCTCATTCATCCTCCTGATTGATATTTGTTGGCTCCCCTATAGAGCATAGGGTCACATCTGTAGTTTCAGTAGCAAGTCACGTCAGATATAATTTGTTTTTCTCCTTGTTCTTGCCCAGTCCGCTGGGGCTGTAGAATACACCGACTGCATCTCTGCAGAGGGATAAGACTCCCCCAACTTGTGTCTTGGATATGATGCTAAACAATCTGGTTGTGAGGCCCCAGTAATGCTGGAGCTTTGGAGAATGCGGAGCACCCCTTTATTGCCATCGCTCTCAGGTCTACACTGGCACAGAGTGATGGCACCTAATAGTCCTATCTATGGGTCAAATAGAACTAAACTGTATGCTTTGAAATAGAATTGTTTTGACATTTAACTGTGTGTAAATAAATGACTGATGTTTAATTGAATTGTTAATGATACATAGCAATACTTGGAACCATTTAACTTTGTTGATTAAACTGAATAGCTTGAAATAGAAATGTTTTTGACATTGAAACTGTGTAATTATGCTAAACTGAATTGTTTGAAATAGAACTGTTTATAAGTATAAAAACAGATTTAGCATTACTACAATGGTTGATCTGCCATAAACCCAAACCAAACCATTTCTCCTTGTTCACAAAGTGATCCATTTTAATCTTAAAGTTTTAAAGGATTTTATGTCATTCTCAAAGACAGTTTTGTGCTTATAACCTTGGTTATAATCAAAATTAAATATTAAAAAAGAGGGAGAGTCTTTGGCATAGTGGCTAATGTGCTGGACTGTGGCCTCAAAGTTAGCAAGTTCAAAATCTAATCATGTTATTACATTCCCTTTTGGACTAATATCCTTGAGAAAGGTATAAACCTCCTCATCTGTCCATCTATGGGTTAAATAGTATCACTTCCGTTCTTCCATAAGGATGGTTTTGGCATTAAATAACCCAGGAAGCCTGATATGCCATAAAATAAAGAAACCAAACCAAATATTGAAAAGGGTATTATTTCTTTATAATCTAAGGCAGCTTTTCTTAGATCTACAATTTTTTCAAAGCTTTGCTTAGTTGTGGCCCAAGACCTGATGTATGGGGCACCCAATGAGACTTAAACTATCTAGTAATGGTTTACTAGACTAGCTTGTTATCCATTACACTCCATGAGATGCAGTAACCATTTGTACTTTCCCAGAGGAACTGACACTGCCACTTAACTGCTTTACCAAAAGATCTTGTAGACAATTTTGTTCTTGCTTTTTCTTTTTTTAACTCTCAGAAACTTCATTGAAATAATTTCTTTATCCACTTGAGCAGACACATTGCAATTAGCTTTGTTAAAGTGTAGACAGGTATTTTTGTTACCTTTATTTCTTTTCATACTTTAAACTGACAAATATGTTGCTTTGTTTACATTACATATACATTTTTTTAAAAATCAATCAGTACAATAAAATCAGTGCTACTTAAAAAAATCAACTTTTTTCTTGTTAATGCAAAAGAACAATTCCTTTACACCATTGAAAGTGTAACACTGCATAATTTGCGTAGGTGTTATGTTAATTTCTGTGTGTTAAAATAAACAAACAATGCAACAACAGATTCAACTTGCATAGTTGAATAGTAAATAATTTTGTTCTCTTGATGACTAACAAGCGTGATAGCTAACTAGTTTGATCTTTCTTGGTAGCTAACTAGCTTGGTCTTTCTCAGTAGCTAACTAGTTTGGTCTCTCTTAGTAGCTAATTAGTTTGGTCTTTCTTGGTAGCTAATTAGTTTGATCTTTCTTGGTAGCTAACTATATTGGTCTCTCTTGGTAGCTAACTATATTGGTCTCTCTTGGTAGCTAACTAGTTTGGTCTCTCTTGGTAGCTAACTAGTTTGGTCTTTCTTGGTAGCTAATTAGCTTGGTCTTTCTTGGTAGCTAATTAGCTTGGTCTTTCTTGGTATCTAACTACCTTGGTCTTTCTTGGTAGCTAACTAGCTTGGCCCTCTTGGTGACAAACTAGCTTGGCTTTCTTGATTGCTATCACTATATCCTTATTGATTCCCATGATAGCCAACATTTTATACTACTTGGTCTTCTTGATGGCAAACAGTATATGCTGTTAAAAATGTAATTAAAGAACCTCTTTCGTGATCATGATGGTGGTGGTATTTTTTATTATGCTGAAACTATTTTTTTAAACCTCAAAATTTTTCTCTTGGATTGTTATTATAAAAAAACTCTTCACCCTTATTTTTTTCTCATTTTAAATGTTGATAAATCATTAATCTTTTAAATGTTATAACTTTCACCTAAACATTGAATTAGATATCTAAATTACAAACTTTTTTCTTAAACTGTCATTAATTTAAGCTTTTAAGTTGTTTGCTTGTTTCATTTGAAAGATCTTTGACATTTTAATCTGAATTCTTAATTAGCAATATTCTTAATTAACAGAATGATAGTTTTTTTAAATCCTTTATAAACATTTTTTCTAAAATTTTTATTGTCCTTTTCTGTATTTTCTGAGAGAAACCTTTGTTTTTTACGCTTTATATTTCTGATATTGCATTACGTGAAATGCGTTATTTATGAAATCTAATGAGGGGAAACTTATTTTCTATAAACTCCGAAGTAGTATTTAAACTCTTGTAAGTAAGTAAGTAAAGTTGTCTCCCTTGAGTCGAGGGCGACCAGAAGGCTCTCTTTTCAATAGCTACTACACGAGGTGTAGGGGAGAGTCCTACTCCTTTCCCTGGATTGCTCCACCTTACCCTTGATATGCACCTTATATTGCTGAGTGTTAAGCAAGGCGGTATCAAGTACCATTTTTAAAGTCTTTGGTATAACACGACCATTGTTTGCCAATGGTACCGGACCATTGGCAAACACTCTACCCACTAGGTAAATGTGCCGGTACCAAATGTCCATCTGTCTGAACAGGTAAGGCTCCAATTTCAACCAAACTTTTAGGAATTGTTTGAGTTATATTTTAGATCAAAGAGATTTAGCTCAAACTGATTTTTAGGTGGGTTCTGTCTCTCAGTCTCTGTCTTATCACACTACCTGCTATAAAAGGATGTCTGTCTCACAGTACTATTCTCTGAATAATTAGAATAAAAGACTGCTGATTTTTTTTATATACACCTAGATACTGCCTCAACTATAGAGATGCTTTGAGAGAATCCAATTCATCTTAACACCTGGCCTACAAAAAAACTTAGAAACTCTTTTTTTATTAGGTTAATAATACCTCTATTATTAGGTCAACAATCCCACTCCAAGTGTCTCATACACAATGCTCAGTGCATACAAAACATTAACCTCCAGTAAATAAACACTAAGAATAAATAAAATGTTCTTTTAAATATGAATAATTATCCTAAACTCTAATTATAGTGACTCTGTCCTTTATTTTGTCAATAATGACTTACAACCCATATGTAACGTGGGCAAGTACAACTAGTTTTTATAATACGATATGCTCTTTCTCTCTCTTGTATTTTTCTCTCCCTTCACTTGTACTCTCTTTCTCTCTCTTTTGTATTTTCTCCCTTCTCTTGTAC